>CAWUFW010000856.1:995000-1030000 GCA_963921515.1 Calotriton arnoldi | reverse complement strand
AAGCCACCTTCCATGAGAGGAATTGAAGGGGGCAAGAGTGGAGAGGCTCAGAAGTAGGGCCCATGAGTCAGGAAAGGATGAGATTGAGATTCCATGATGGAGCCGGTGGGGTCTGTGGAGGGATTACCCTCTTGAGGCCCTATACGAAAGCTTTATTAACTGGAATTTTGAAAAGGGAGAGAAGTTCTCCATTCTGTAGGTAAGCTGCCACAGCGGCTAGATGGAGCGGAATAGAAGTGAATGCCAGTTCGCAAGTTTGTAGATGCAGCACGTAGCAGACAAGGTCTGTTACTCTAGCTTTGAGCGGGATTAAAATGTTTTGAGTGACAGTAGTGGGCAAATAGTTTCCATTTGGCAGCATAGCATGCACGGGTAGTGGGTCTACGTACTTCATTCAGGATGGCCATGCATTCGAGAGATAATTTGAGGTATCTGAATTTTAAAACTTCAGGAGCCAGATCTCAAGGTTGAGGGACTTGGGGCCTAGGTTCTGCATGAGAAGGTCCGGGCTTATCGGGAGTCTCTTGTGCGGAACCATCGAGAGTTCTAGAAGTGTCCTGAACAACGGTTTGCAGGCCCGAAGTGGGGACCACTAGAATGAGAGTGAGGGACGTCTCCCGTAACCTCTGAACAACCAACCGGAAGTAGGGGGAGAGGAGGAAAAGCGTAGGCAAATATCCCTGACCAATTCATCCATAGTGCATTGACTTTGAACTGTGGGTGTGGGAACCTGGATGCGAAGTTTGGGTATTATGCATTTTCTATGGTTGCAAATAGGTCTATTTGGGGAAAGCGACTTCGTTGGAAGTACTGGTGGAGGACTTGCGGGTGGAGTTACCACTTGTGGACTTGTTGCCACATCCTTCTGAGGAGGTCGACAAAGTTATTGCCCACACCCGGAAGGTATTCCGCAAATAGGTGGACTTTGTGACGGAGGGCCCATCGCCAGATGTGATGGACAAGCTGAGAGAGCTATGGAGATAGAGTCCCCCCCTGCTATTGAAGGTAAAAAAATGGCTGTGGTGCTATCCGTGTGGACTGGGATGACTTTGCCCACCAGATGGGGAAGGAATGCCTTCAATGCAAGGTGAACTGCTAGGAGTTCTAAGTAATTGATGTAAAGGCCGTGGTGTTTAGGTTCCCAGTGGTGATGGATGGTCAATTGCAAATGTGCTCCCTATCCAGGTAAGTAGGCGTCTGTTGTGATAGTCTCCTGTGGAATTGGTCACAAAAAGGCTGCTCCAGCAACAGGTTTTTGGTGTTTCACCACAGAAGAGTGACAAGTGCGGCGGCTGACCAACACTAATCTTTCCAACGACAGAGACCATAGCTGAGCTAGGCGTTCCTGCAACGGACGCATGTGTAGTCTTGCAAGGGGCACTATTGTAATGCAGGAAGCCATCATGCCTAGGAGGCGCGTTACTGTCCTGGTGGTCTGGTTGAAAGTGTGGAAGGAGAACATGGATGAGGTTAAAGATGGCATTGTTGGGCTGTCGAGCAACAAAGCCCTGGGTCCCGATGGTATTCCGTCAGATCTTTACAAATCAGACCCAACCTTTTGGGCACCAGTCCTTACGGCAGTCATGAATGCTGTCGTAGGGACAGGTTGCCCTGAATCATGGGCTATTTCTACGATAGTGCCTATCTTTAAAAAGGGCAACCGAGATACCACTCACTGCTATAGACCAATCTCACTGCGGGATTCGGTAGTAAAAGTGATAGGTCGAGTACTCCTGGAAAGGCTGTCTAGCTGGGCAGGGGAACATGCCATCTTATCGGACGTTCAATATGGGTTTCGCCCTGGGCGGTCCACTATGGCCCAGTGCCTTAATCTATCTTTGATCTTGAACAAATTTACAGGGGCCCGCCCCGGAACCATTTACCTAGCTTTTATGGACCCGTCATCCGCGTTTGATCGAATGAATAGGGCTAAACTTTGGCAGGCCATGGTGGCTATGGGGGTGGATGACAACATTGTTCGTTTTTTGGAAGACCTCCATCAATCAACCAAGGCGCAGATTAGATTCTCCCAAGATCTAAGGGTTTCTCGTAAGGTTGCAATAAGGAGACGAGTACGCCAAGGGTGTATTTTAGCCCCCTTTCTGTTTAATTTGTATATTAATGATTTAGACAAAGTTTTAACGAAGACAATGGTAGATTATCCGCAGGTAGGCAGACGTGGCCTGCCTGTTTTATTGTATGCAGACGACGCAGTACTTTTATCTAGGACCACAAGGGGGTTACAAACATTGCTCGACTCCTTTTCCTCCTTTATGGCAAATTTGGACTTGTCAATAAATGATTCTAAATCATATGTGATGCAGGTGGGACTTCGCCCGAAAAAGCCTTTTTAATTCATGGTTGGATCTGCTCAAGTTCCTCGAACTGACGTTTTTTTTCATACTTGGGGGTCCTAATGGATGATCAAATGAACTGGGGCCCATTAAAACAGAGGAAAAGGGGAGACCTAGTGTGTGCAAATACGGCTGTTTTAAACTTTGCTTCCAAATTAGGCAGGAGACCGACTGCTGCACTTTTAAAGATATACCAGGCCAAGAATGTCGCTAAAGTCGCTTACGGCAGCGAAATATGGGGTTATGTTTCCACGAATGAGTTACAAGTAGTTGAGAATTCATTCTTGAAGCGATTACTAGGTGTGCCTCGAGGAATGTCGAATATGGTGGCTCATGAAGAACTGGGGGTGCCCTATCTTTGCGATTTACTGGCCTTACGCCCTTTAACATTTTGGCTAAAGATTTGGCTGAATGAGGGTACAACTTTGAGTAGTTTAATCCTGACGGAATGTATGTCCCTTGATTATACCCATTATATTCCCTGGCTCAGATACATCAAAAGTAGTTTTGAAAGTTTGGGAAGAGTGGAACTTTTTACAAACCCAGAATCGGTGATTAAGAGCGATCTGGGGTGGGCCAGGGAGTTCTTTTGCACCCTAAGGAGAATGGAGAGGGAAGAGCTGGAACTGAGGAAACCCAGTGTCCGTAAATTTTTAATTCTTAAACCAACACAGATGATCGAGCCATATCTTCTGGGAGCCTTTAGCACTTATGAACGTTTTCTATTGACTAGGTTCCGATTGGACTTGTTTCACCTCCTGTTGGCCCTACCAAGGGGGAGTAGTAGAGGCCAGATTTTAGAATCCTGTGGCTGCAACGGTGAGTCTCCACAGGATACGCTTCATTTTTTAATATTCTGTAATTATTATGTAGCTCCCCGGAAAACTTATTATTCGGGTCCTAAGGAGGTTGAAAATTAAGCAGGTGCGCCCAGCGTTCATTCATTTACAATTATTGCATGAAGATTCTATTTTTTTTGTTCTTAACTTCTTAAAATCTGCAGTGAAGCTCAGAGCTTGCCTTGATTAAATGTTTGTAGCTATAAGGGCATTTTTATTTTTACTATTTTAGCCACTCTGTCAATATATATAGTCTAGAGGAGGCTTCCTGAATCATCTCCTCGACTGTCTTTTTATCTTTCATGATTTATAATATATGCATTTTATAACAGATTCTATGCATTGTATAAGAACTTCTAGGGTAGTGTTGTCTTCAATGTGACGTCTGTATAAATATTTTATCCTTTTTATAATGTACGGCATTTTAGAATACTTTTATGGTTTCATATGTGAAAACCAAATAAAGTTTGTTTGATTGAGTGTGGAAGGAGTGTCTGAAAAGACTGTATTCTTGCCGTGCTAGGGGGGTGTTGGGGGTAGGACAGCCCACGTTCTGAGTTGAGGATTGCTGCTAAGTAAGACTAAATTTGTTGGTGTTGGAGGTGCGATTTTGTGACATTGATGGTGAATCCCAAATTGTGTAGAAGGTGTATAGTCTCTTGATGAGCCAGTCAACCAGATAAGGAAAGACGTGAATACCCTGCCAATGCATGTGCGCGGCTACCACTGCAAGGCACTTTGTGGACACTCGGGGAGCTGTATGGACCCAGAAGGGGAATACCTTGAACTGATAGTGTTTGCTGCTGACCACAAACCTGAAGTAGCGCTGATGCGCTGGGTGTATTGGTATGTGAAAGTACTAGTCCTTCAGGTCAAGAGCAGTCATGTAGAAGAGGTATGACATCCTGAAGGGTGACCATATGAAAATGTTCCGAGTGGATCTATTTGTTGAGGGGTCTTAGGTCCATAATGGGCCTAAGGGAGCCATTTTTTAGGGATATAAGTAGTACAAGGAGTACACTCCTAAGATTTGCTGTTGGGCTGGTACCGGTTCGAGAGTACCTTTGCGAAGGAGTGATTGCCCCTCTTCTTTGAGCAGTTTTATGTGCGCTGCTGAAAGTCTGTGTTTGCAGGGTAGTATGTTGAGAGGTGTGGAAGTTGGCTGAAAACAGTAACCATGGTGTATAATGTCCGGCACCCATTAGTCGAAGGTAATGTTCAGCCAAGCGGGGAAGAACCCTTGTAAACGGCCCCTGGCAGGTGTTATGTGATTTTGGCAGGGGGAGAGAGGCGGTTGGTGACTGTGGAAGGGGTTGCTTTTGGGGAGGGACTCTTGCCTCCATCTACCCCCTGTAGGTGCCTCTGGAAAAAACGCTACATCAGGGAGACCGGGCCTGTGGGCGATTGTACACTGTGGAGATTTTAGGGAAAGTTTGTTTTGAGCCTCCACAGAAGAGAGTTGACGAAAGGAACCACGAAAGTTGGGCGTTTGAAGTGCACCCATAGCCATTGCCCTCTCAGTATACTTTTTCATCTTTTCAAGGGTTTGGTCCACCAGGGGTCCAAAAAGATGTTGACCGTGAAAAAGAACAGCCAGAAAGTTCTGCTGTGCCTCTGGTTTGAATCCTGATATGCACAGCCATGCATGGCGTCTGAGAAGGAGGCTTGAGTTAATGCCCCGAGCAGCAGTGTCGTAGGCATCAAGGACACATCGTATGGCGGTGTTTGAGATTAATTTTCCTTCAGAAACTAAATCATGCCCTCTTTTCCCGTGTTCCTCGGGGAGGTACTGAAGGAGTTCCTCCATTTTATCCCTAGTGGCTCTCTCGTATCTGCCCAAGAGACCTATAGAATTGGTAATATGCCAGTGGTAAGCAGACTGCAATGCCACTCTTTTCCACACAGCGTTTAGTCTTTTACTTTCTCTATCTGGCGGGAGAATTTCTCCAGTTGTTAGGGAGTTATCCCTCTTCCGCACCATATGTACCACAAGAGAGTCCGGGAAAAGCTGACCGCGAATGTAAAGCGGATTTGATGGACACGCCTTATACTTTTTATTAACTCGGGGAGTAATCACATAAGCACGGACAGAGTCCTGGAGAATATCAGCTGTGTGATGTAACGTACCTTTTAGCATAGGGAGGTAGTGTAGTGCGTGGTGTACAGAAGATGGTCTCAAATATGGAATCCTCTTCTATCTGATCTGAATGAAGGAGAACTTTATGGTAGGCTGCAGCTCTGTCGAGGAGCTCCTGAAAAGTGGAGTAATCACCTGAGGCGATGGTCAAGCTGGGTAAAGATCAGGGTCGGTGTCTGCTGGGGGAGGTCAGCATCAGAAGTGTCCCAGGGGTCTGGTTGTGGGGAAATGGGAGTAGGGTCTTCCCTCTCTATATTCCCAGTGTATGGAAGTTGTGACCCGTGTGGAGTGTAGGAAAGAGGGTCCCCATGTGAGGAGTGAGGGGAAGGGGAGTCCTGCGTGGCCTGTGTTGGTGATGGAGGAGCAGGTAGTGGACTGGTGGCCTTGTCTGTCTTTTTCTGTGTTTTGGAGTTGGGGCTTCATCCAGGGCTTTCCGGAAAAGAAAAAAAAAAAAGAGGCCTTTTTGGTGGATGTATGGCAGTTCCAGGTGAGCGGGAGATGATCCGGCCCATCTCAGGATGGATTGCCAAATGTCTCTGTCAAGCATCAATCTGCTCTTGAAACAGATGGAGGAGTGGCTCAACGGCTTAGTCGGCGAATGTGGTGGTAGTCGACTCCGAAGAATTACTCGATACCGAGATGGTCGCATTCGGTGCTTAGCAAGGTAGCTTGGGGTGTTTTTCCGGGGCCGAGTCAGAGCTGAGTGTTGTGGCTGAAGTCGATGGTCGGTGCCGACCATGGCCTGAGAGCAGTGGTGGCCCGATGTTCTGCCACTTATGTTCCTGTGTGGCAGTGAGGTCTTTTGTGGAGGCCTGCTCAGTCTGAAAGCTGTATCCAGGAGGGGAAGGGTGTGTACTCACGACCTGTTGAGCTGCTGGAAGGTTCTCGATCTCCAGGTCGGAGCTGGTGCTGTCCTCTGGTGAGAACACCTCCTCGTCAGCTGTGGACACCTCAGCGTGGTGTTCTGGAAGCTCTTCAGTGTCGAAGAGGTTCACCAGTTCTTTGCTGCTGCTCCGCAACATCTCCAAGAGTCGGGCGCAAAGGTCACGAAGGGTCTTTTTCGATCTGAAAGAGCAGCAAGCGTTGTAAGGGAGCTCTCATATGCTCAGGTTAAAGGCAAAGGTTACAGACCTAGTGGAGGTAGGCTTGTGGATATTTTGAGTGGCACAAGGATAAGCTCTAAAAGGCGCTCATTCCATTACCCTCGTGACATGGCATAGAACCAATCGGAAGTCCCAAAAAGAAGGCCCCGGAGGGTGAGGCCACAGGTGGTGCCGTGATTGCTCCGAGGAATGCCAGGGCGCCGCTGGAGCGGTCCACTTGTTACGGAAGGGAAATAGGATACGAGTTCGAAAAACAATACAGTTAGAGGTTACTGTGAAAACAGAAAAGAGTGCCAACGACTGTCTTGAACCGGAGTGCGGGAGCACACATCCAAACCAGACCGCAGAAAGAATACAATCTAACAATGGAGTCGATGCCCATGCGCATTACCAGCAAGAGGAGTCACCGAACCTCATGACTTGAAAGACTTCTTCAAAGAAAAACAACTTGCACACACCAGAGTTCAATACTAGATGGCAGGAGTATGCACAGCATGTGCATCTACAACCACACATGCCTCGATTAAAAAGTTTCACTTACTTTATATATACTTACTTGGCATTGTAAAGGCATGCATGGTAAAAGTATATGTGTGGTAAAAGACAGGGTTGTAAAGGCAATGCCTGATAAAGGCAGTGCGTGGTAATGGCGGTAAAGGCATGAGATGTAAATGCATGCATGGTTCCATCATACAACAGAGTCCAAAGCTTTTTCAAAATCCACCAGCAGACCACTCTCGTCAGTGCCATCTGCAGATGCCGCTTTGTCCCTGTGGATTAGGGTATGGATTACATTGATTAGCTTATTAACCAGAATCTTAGCAAGGATTTTAGTGTCCACATAAATGAGTAATACAGGCCCAAACAAGGCACAATCGCAGAGAAGAGCGCTGTTTTTTAAAAAGCTTCTAACAGTCTTCTAATCAAGGAGAAGTGCATCTTCACTTTGTGCCGAGTAATCCCGTGGGCAGAAGTCACAAGTAATTCCAACTGGTAATGGTGATTTTGAGCATTTCAAGTCAGAAAGGTCCAATACAAGTCACTGTTCCCTTGATGCCCAGTAGCAACAGAGGAAGGGAGAGACTAGTTGGTTTCACTCTAACAGGAGCAAGCCTACTCTAACAAGAGAAATGTGCTACTAAAGTCCTCTTGTCCACCACGTACAAGAGGTTTAGGAAGCATCCGAAGAATGAGTACGTGCAGGCTATCATGCGAACCCTTGTCAAAAGCCCCTGTATGAAGGCAAGCCAACATCCTGTGCTGCACAAAGAGAGCTCACCATTCACCTAGCGTTTGTAACCCAAAAATATACACTAACAATGTCCACACGAAGGAGGCAAGGGAAATTACTGCATGGGCCTGTAACTGCCGGAGACACTAATAGCTTATCAGCACTGGGGGAAACTCACACTTTAATTCAAACGGAGTCAAACATTTGTGCCGTTGTGGAAAACACTGTAATAAAAACGCCTATAAAAACTGATTCCATGCCCACAAGAAGGTGGCAGGAATACCCCCACAAGTTAAAATCAGAAAAGACCGGAGTAAAAAAGAAAAGAAAACTAACTTTTATTTACGTTCAGTAGATCACAGACTGAGGTCTTCTAGTGGTCAAAATGTGCGTGATTATCGCCCAATTCAATAGAACTCACTTCCACTTCCAAAGAATTAAACATTTAGTTACCCATGCTTGGATTCACTCTGTGCCTTGCATAACTTTGAGCAGGTGCTCAGCTCACTGTGGTATCTGGCAAGGCAAAAAGATCTGGGTCTAAACTCAAGTATACATAAAAGTGGCATATATATTAAGGGGTGTGGTCATGAGCTGACGGCCAGAACTTCTCCATAGGCACTCCATGTCCAAGGTGTCCTTACCATGAATTGAAGTCGAGCCAGGTGCAATTCTACATCTCGTGGACCAAGACCAGGTGGTGGACGGCGCACTACTGTCTATTTCAGAGACCGAGTCAAATGAAGTGTGCTTGATTCAGAAAAATTCAATGGTGACACCGGTACCTCATACATAGATTTCCAGAACAGTGTGTATTTTCCTCAGTGAAAGTGATGCATGACAGATTTCTTTGAATAGTTCTTCCTCCATACTAAGCCTGTACAACTGATTTTTTATGTAGTTTCAAGATGCATCTTAGAATAGCAAGTGTTCCTTTTACTGTCAGTACTGGGACAAGGGCAACAATCTAAACAACTGAGGACCGCTCTATTAAGTCCTCTGAACTATCAAGAGTCCTGGCCCAATGGATGTGGGTGGGATGTTTATGAATGCAGTGAAAATATTACTGATATGTAGTATTGCAAACACGTAAGTGGAGAAAGATAAAAATGGATATCACTAATATTTCTTAACAAATAATGAGCTATAACTTAAGTGTAAAATTCTAATCATTTTAGGACCACATTAAATGAAATAATAAAATGCTCACTACTCACTTGTGACTGCAACGTGTCGGTTAGATTTTCCTTCATCAATGGTATCCATAACTTCATCTGGACTGCAAACAAATCGCTCTGTACAACCCTTTGAAATTAGAAAAATACACATTGATTAAAAATAACCTACCGGTATACATTTAAATGTCTTAACAATTCCAAATCCATTCTCACCTTTACATAAGGAACTCTATTCTTATCTTCGTGCACAGACAGGTTGGTCTTTGACACTGAAAAAGAAATTTGCCACCTGAGTTACAGTTGAACAATTTGTGATTCAAAGTGGGTTACTAAAACAGTTGGCTTTTCCAATTTTAAAAATCCGAATTCTGACTGGGATTGAAAGATGATAATTGTTTGAAGTCTTGGCCTTTTACAGCTATGATTTAGCAGTTAACTACAAATATAAAAGTAGTTAAATATTCTTGGAGAATTTGGGAATACAAATAAAAATCCATTTAGGCAAAGTTCCTTAAAAAGATTAGCAGCTTTATCATATAATCAAGGACAACCAAACTTTGAACATGCACCCTTATCAAGAATTCTAAGGTTAAAAGTTATAACAAGGAGTTACTCAGACAATCGCTGGTACAGATTTGCGCACTTGCATTCATTCAGCAGTAACTGGTTTCAAAGCACTGTTCTGTTAAATTACAAAAAAAAAAAAAATCCAATATTTAGGCCACCAGTACAATAACCCTACACTGCCAATGTAGAACATCTGAACCTTTGCATATGAAAGTGAGACTGCAGCTCCAGTGCGAAGGCCAGCAGCACTAAAACGTGCCCCACAGGCATGCCATTGACATTTAGGCACCACTTAACCTTGAGCAGAGTGCTTTTGATCCAAGCTTAATCTTTTGCTTATCGTCTCAGTGCCGGTGCAGGCAAAAACAAAAGAGGTGCAAAACCACCAGATGCTAACCCTGGGGGGCGTGGCCAAGATGGCAAGCGGGTAAGACGTGTTCTCTTCGTCGCCCCGCTCCCGATCGCCCAGTCCAGCCCAAACAGAGCGATAATCCCTCCAGGAGCCGTATTGTGGACACACTCTGGTGTCCTGCTGCCATCGGCACCGGAGGAGAGCGGAAAACCGGCCCCGGAACCCATTTGGGGAAGCGATCGGGTCACGAGACGGAGCGGCTCACGGGCCCAAAATGGCAGCCGAGCCGACCGAATCCTCCTAAACCCGAAGCCGAGACGCCGCACCCCATGAGCGTACTAGGGACCTAACGTATCCCTAAATGGACACCCCCTGAACACCGTGGGGACAGCGGCTGCGGTGCGGGCGTAAGCAACGTTGGCAAAGGCAGCTCGCCCGGGACTGCGGCCCAAGTGAGTGCGGCAGACGGAAGCGCGTCGAGGCCGCATCGGATCCAGATACCGGCGACCCAGACCCGGGACACCCAGTGCGGGTGGCCACAGGAGTGCGCTGCATCAGTACCGGTGGGAGAGTGGACCGAACCGGTACGAGGGGGCGCCGCTCTGCAGAGCGAGGACTGGCCCTCACGGCTGCGATAGTGGGAGGCCGGGAAAACAAAGAGCTGGAGGGCAGCGCCGCCGAGACTGGTGAGCAGGAGGCAGGGGTGAGCAGAGAGGATCCTCTGACTCTACCACACGCAGAGGGAAGTGGAAGCAAGGGCACCAGCTTGAGAGGACAACGCCCGCTACTTAAGTAGGTGCCCCCCCTGCGCACAGCACCCCCAGCAGACGAGTGCAGCCGCCGGCCCGGTTGAGGCCTACACGGGTGAGGGTGGCCCAGCGAGCGGCCTGTGCAGGGCAATAACCACAAATGTGAGAGACAGTAGGGTGGCAGAAGCAACAGGGGGCGAAACCCACGAGGGACAGCAGGAGAACAGGCAGGCACTAAGCGGAGCCTCTGGGTGAGGAGCGAGGCGGCCCCCTCAACATTGGAAGTACGAGGGCGAGAGGCAGTGGCGAGCCGAGCTAACAGCATCCACCCAACAGTGCCCGGCAGACACGATTGAGAAGACAGGCCCTGGGGCGGAGAGACAGACGGGGACACTCCAGGCTCGCTCAAGGAAAGAGGTCTGATGTTGGCATAACGCAACAAGGTTGAGGCAATGACATTGTGGAGGCCTGAAATTGGCTGCCTGAAGTCCACCGGCACCACACGAAGTCCTCGCCACTAACCAGGGGCCGAATAGAGCGACTGAGGGCCAGACCAGGTACCTCACAGTGGGCCTTCCAACACTTGGGAATCGACTTAAACACACAGGCTGAGTGCGATACGCTCGAAACACGACACGGTGCTAGGAGACACCAGCAGACAGGAGCAGCCAACATGTCCACAGTGCGGGCGAAAAAAGGCCGGAATCTAAAGGAGATGCTGCCCAAACTCCCCACTACAGGCGGGAACGAGGGGCGTACCTCACCGACGCCGCCACTGGGGAAAAGCCCCGAATCCACAGAAGCGCCGGTCACCCGAACATTCCTGGAGATGGTATTCAATTCGCCGAGGGAGGACTTACAGTCACTGAAAGGGGCAATAGCATCGGAAATGAAAGAAGTTCGTAGAGACATCGACGCAGTGGGAGAAAGAGTGTCTAATATCGAAGAGCAAGACCAGTCACGAAATGAAGAGGTGGCACAATTACAACAGGAAGTACTCAGGCAGAGGGAGCAACAAGTGGACCTTCAGGCGCATGCCGAAGATTTGGAAAACAGATCGCGCCGCAATAACATCCGGAGTAAGGGGGTCCCTCCCAAAGAAGAAGGCGCAGATATGGTCCAATACCTACAGGGGCTCTTTCGCAGTAGACTAGATGCCGAACCGGACTACGAAATCAAGATAGACAGAGCACATGGGGTGGGCTTACAGAGGCGAGCGCCCGCACCATCCACTGATATCCTGGCTTTCCTCCCAGACTTCCAACTGAAAGAACTGATACTACGGAGGGCCAGAGACAAACACCCACTCAAATACCAGGAACACCCTCATGCGCTATATCAGGACCTAGCGGCGATCACCTTGCAAAAGAGAAGGGAATTCCGACCAGCGACGACGCACCTACGATCGCAAGGAATAGCATACTCGTGGGGGCAGCCGTTCCGGTTGATCTTCAAGCTTCAGGGCAAGCTGCATCAACTTCGATCTCTACAAGAAACATGCCGGGTACTAGGTATTGACTATCCACACCAAGAGGAAGAGGTGAGGAAAAGCCCTACAGCTCCCCGGGGCAAGTGGCAGAGAGTCATAGGTGGCCGTAGATCTGAGCGCATGGCGAACCCGGATCCCACCATGATGGCAAAGGAGAGACAAGCGGTGCTGGACTCCCTCTCCAAGGAGACGATCCCACAAGAAGACTGATGTCTTACGGGACAGATAAGTGGGAATGGAGGGCTGAACGGGCGGCGGGGCTTTCCGCAAGGAGCGGGGAGGCCTACATAGGGTTTTCTTTCCTCTTGGGCCGCATCATGAGCCCTACACTTTGGGCTACCAGGGACACACGATCTCGAACTCAACCTCCGGGTCCTGGACAATTTTGGGACTTGTTTAAGGCACAGTTGAGGTTAGGGAGGGAAGGGGGGGAACTGGTACTCACGGGGAAGGGATTATAGGGGCATACGGTAGTTACTGGGAGCGCAGGCGCACGAGGGCACATATGGAAATGAGGGGCCGCAGATTCTTGGGGACAAGGCTGACCAACGAAACACCCACTCTTAAATTAGGCCACATGACACACTGAAGGTCCTCATACTCTATGTGAAGGGCCTCAATAATCCTGTAAAAAGAAAAACTATCCTCTCCTATCTGGAGAATTCGGGCGCAGAAGTGTGCCTCTTACAGGAAACCCACCTGCTCTCAAAGGATTGGCATCGGCTACGGTCATGAGCCTTTCCCCAACAATTCTGCTCTTCCTCTTCGGATAAAAGGGCAGGGGTAGCGATCTTGATATCCAAACGTTTTCGGGGGGGGTGAAGGATAAAATCGCAGAAATTAAAGGGCGCCTCCTGGCTTACACACTACACATAGGCGGACACACCTGGGTGGTGGGTTCGGTGTATGCACCTAACTCGGGACAGGAGCGCTTCTTACAAACAGCCTTCTCTGAGGTCATGCACAGACAAGACGCCTGACAATGGTGGGTGGGGATCTCAATATAGTGATGGATGTTTCCAAAGATAGATCAGGGAGTAGATTTACCCAAGTGGGAGGATTGTCGCAAGAGGGGATCAGTTGGTTCCAAACCATGGGGCTAGTGGATTGTTGGCGGGACAAACATCCCCACACCTCACAATTTTCATTTTACTCCCACGGCACATACGCCCGACTAGACCACATCATAGGCACAGCGGAAGTTAATAAATTGGTGGAGGACGCCGTTATCATACCGGCGGCTCTTTCAGACCACGATGCCGTAATGATCTCGGTGCGGCTACCACCACAGCGTAAGCTTTCAGGGGGATGGAGGTTGAGGGAGACCATGTTACATAAACACACGGTAGTAAAGCAGATCACCAAGTGTATTAAAGATTACCTGGAAGTGAATGATACCCCAGACATCTCAGTGCCTACGTTATGGGAGGCTTTGAAGGCGGTGGTGAGAGGCGAATAGCCATTGCGGCAGCGGAGAATAGGGAGCGTAGAGATAAAAGGGAACAGCTAGGGGCACAGGTCTGGAATTAGAAAGGGTTCACAGGCGGACAGGAGCACCAAGAGTTTGGAAACAACTGAAAGCAGCAAGGGCACAGTTGGTGGGATTGGACCTCGACAGGGCAGAATATGCGGCACTGCGATTAAAGTACTCCTACTATGTAGGAGGAGACAAGACGGGGCGAATGTTGGCAAATAAACTCAGGGCCAGGAGTCAGAAATCGAAGATCCAAAGTATCAAGAATGGCAAGGGGGAAGAGCTAGTGGAAGACGAGGACATAGCACAGGCATTTAGGGACTACTACGCTGCCTTATATAAAGGGGAGGAGAGATCGGAGCAGCTTATGACAGAGTATTTGGAGGGGGCGCGAACATCCCAGATATCTAAAGATAGTGCAAAAATGTTGGATTCCCCAATCAAATTGGAGGAAGTGATTGGGGCGATCTCGCGGTTTAAACTTCTCAAATCGCCGGGACCGGATGGCTTCTCGGACGGTTTCTACAAAACCTTCTGCCATATTTTGGCACCAGTAATGACACGGCTCTTTAACTCATTCAACAGTCCGGGTTCGATCCCGCCGGGGATGTTGTCGGCATCCGTTGTGGTACTTCCCAAACCCGGGAAGGACAGGACCTTATGTGGTTCGTACCGTCCGGTGTCCCTCCTTAATGTGGACTTAAAGCTGCATACTAGCGATGCAACTCGGCCCATTAATGCCCGGTAGTATAGAACCGGACCAAGCCGGTTTTGTTCAGACCCGGCAAAGCGGGGATAACACTAAGCGAACCCTACATTTAATAGACAAGGCTCACCGCACGAGCATGGAGGCTCTACTTTTAACGGTAGACACCGAAAAGGCGTTTGACCGAGTGGATTGGGGATACCTAGAACAAACTTTACTCCACTTCGGTGTGGGAAGCCGCTTCCGCTCTTGGGTGGCCGGATGTTATAGCTCCCCCACGGCCACAATTAGGGTTAACGGGGTCTCTTTGCGTCCCTTTGCTATTCAAAGGGGCACCAGGCAGGGGTGCCCATTGTCGCCCTTACTGTTTGCCCTATACATAGAACCGCTAGCCCAAAAAGTAAGAGACAACCCGGACATCGAGGGTATTCTGTTTGGAGGAGAGCAACATGTAATAAGCCTCTATGCTGATGACATTCTAGCTTACCTGCATTCCCCTAAGAGATCGCTCCCGGCTTTTTTGCAGGAACTGGACTCTTTTGGACGGGACTCGGGTTTCAAAGTTAATGTGGGGAAATCTCAGATTCTTCCCTTGGCCGGGACGGTGCCGGACTCGGAGACGAGGGGACAGGGCGCTTCGGAGATTCAGGTAGCGGAGTCTATCCCATATCTGGGACTTGAATTGGCCCCGACGGTGACACAAACGGTCACGCTCAATTACACGAAACTCTCACGGCAGATCAGGAAAGATTTGAGCAGTTGGAGACACCACCACCTGTCATTGCTTGGCTGAGTGGCGGCAGTCAAAATGTCAATACTACCCAAAGCATTATATTTATTTCAAACATTGCCGGTTGCACCACCTAAAGGAACCCTCGCTAAACTACAATCGGAAATAATCCAGTTCGACTGGGCATGAGCGCGACCCCGCATGCGCAGAGAATTGGGATACATGAAACTAGAGGAGGGAGGCCTGGGGATCCCGAATCTCCTAGATTATTTTCGGGCAGCCCAGCTGCGATATTTAGTGGAGTGGAGCAGAGAAGAGTCCAAAAAGCGATGGCTATTTCAAGATAGAGCTCTAGCAGGGCAGGCATTATGGAAGATTCCATTCTTAAGGAGGGCAGATAGGCCGCAGTCTTTGGACGTCAACCGTAACCAAGTCAGTTATGGAGGCATCGGACAGAGTAGCTACTAAAACGAGCCTCACGACATTCCCTTCCCCGATGACTCCAATACTAGATAATAAGGAATTTTCCCTGGGATTAGATAATAAGGCATTCGCGGAATGGCACAAAACACCTTGCAAAGCAGTAGGACATTTATTCGATCAGGATGGGATCATACCTTTTGCACAGCTGAGACTTGATTATGCACTGCCTGAGACGGAGCGCTTTCGTTACACGCAAATAAGGCATTGGGTACTCCAACCTGAAGTTCAGCCACATGTTAGCCGGAAATTAACAGGCTATGAAAAATGGCTGATTACTAAAAGGGATGGCAAGAAGTTGATATCGGAGATTTACAACATGATGCGCCAAAAACCTCCCATACCACCCACCGCTGGCCAAGCACGATGGGCAAAAGAATTGGGGCGGATGCTGTCGAAAAAGGAATGGGAAGACATCTACTATAGGGCTAAACACACGGCAAGAAACACAGCTAGCAAGGAAACGGCTATTAAGATAGCCACATATTGGTACCTCACCCCGGTACGCCTCAACAAAGGGAACCCAGATCGTAGACCCACTTGCTGGCGTGGATGCGGGGAGGAGGGCACCTTATTACATATATTATGGGACTGTCCTCTTTTAGCGTCCTACTGGCCAAAGGTATTGGACGAAATAGACCTAAAATTTGAAACACAGATCCCACGATTACCGCCCTATATCACCCTGGGATTGCCTAACGCCCTAATGTTCCCACTGGAATCAAGAAAAGGGAAGCAGATGGGATTGGCCTTGGGGGCCGCGATCCAGAATATTCTAACTCACTGGGGGACCCAGATTATACCCACATTCCACGGCTGGCTCCATAGAATATGGTACATTATGGGGATGGAACGAATCCATGCATCCCTCACAAATTCTGAAGATGCATTCACAGAGGTGTGGAAACCGCTTATCGAGCTATTGTCAGCGGAATTCCACGGAATTACGTGCCCGAAGTACCTCCGCCTTCTTCGGCTAACAAATTCTAGAGAAATCCCAGAGACAGGCCCAGTGCAGAGCGATTAGGTAAATTCCATGAGAGCCAACTACACAATTGATGCAGTAAGAAGAGTACCAGTGGGGGGAGGGACGGGAGGGGGTATGGGTATGGTTTGAATGTTAAGTTTGGTTATATTCTCTTCCCGAACTATGGTTTGAGCTATGTATGCTATGTACATTATACTGCTATTAGTTGCAGATGGAAATAGCCTGTACACACAGATTTAGATACGGAACAATGCGAAGTGTCAGAAGTTGAAGGTTACAATAGCTGGCATTGTTACATAAATGAAAAACAGAGCTAAACCTTGGAGAGGAGGGGGGTGGGTGAGGGGTTTTTGGTTTTATATTTCTGAGTTATTGTTCTATGGGTTGATCATTTATCTATGCCAGCCCACTTGACGGGGCGTATAGCAGTACCTACAGAATGATCTCCAATTTTGTATGGTCTATGCTTATTTGAAAATCAATAAAAACATTTAAACATACAGATGCAAACCCTGGACATCTATACTGCAGCATTCATTTTCATCAACAGGGTCCATACATGAGAGCATCAGTGCTAGAAGCACCACTTTACAGTAGTATATGACCCAAGCAGGTAGAAATATAGGGTGTACCAAAGTGCAGTAGCACAAGCTTTGCTAGCTGTCAGGTGGAGTTAGTCACAAAGGGTTGCACAGTACTTTGTTCTACATCTTTGAAAGCAGGAAAAAAACATAAGAAAGACTTCCTGCCTTCCCTGACATTCAGGGTGCCGGGCCAAAGGCTTTGCTAAATGGCACTGTGAGGTATGACAAATGGTCACAGACGTCTGATTTAAGAGCCCCCCTCCCCAAAAGCAGTGAGAAACATAAAGGCTCCCCCAGCAGCCATGATAGCGACCCCCATTTTCAAAACCACAACGTGATAATTTTATCCAAAAAGTAAATTCTCTAGACTTCATCCTTGATAATATTATCTCTAGCAATGCACACAAAGTAGCCAATTGGCTAACTTCTTCCTACAATCCCTGAAAAAGATTAAAAATCTCATCTCCCCTACCCTACTGAATATTGCAGTACATGCACTGTTAATTTCTCGACTGGACTCTAAAAAAACACAGGCTTGACAGGCATCATTCAATCACCATGGGCACAACAGAACACTACAGCTACACTTGTCTTACATCAAAGGAAATTCAACAACATTTCACCAATCCTGATAGACGTACACTGGCTTCTGCTCGATGCAAAGACCAATTTTAAAGCGTGATGTTTGGCTAACAAACCCTCCTAATCTGTCTAGACTCATCCAGAAGCTGACAAGGTAGGAAAATCAAGGACTCTTTCTGCTAGCAAGGGCAATGTGTAGAACATCTCACATCTTGAAACAATCACACTCAGGGACTGGCACATATTTATGAAATTCTCTCCTCACCCTTTTGAGAATTCACTTTACAATTTTATCCTTCAAGACATTATTGAAGACACATATTTCTCAAAAACACTGAGGCTAATTCAACCATTGTTCATTTGAACCATATACCCGCACACCCACTGTCTCCAGCTTTCGAAGACACGCCCAAACAAATGCCTATCTACTGATCAAAACTTTTCTATGCCCACATATTAAACTCAACGTCCACCTATCAAATTATTTCTCAAGATGCTATTACTTCCTCTAATGATTCGGACCTAAGATTGCTCTTGTTATAACGTAACACACACTACCACCATTTAGTACAACTCTACTATAAAAAAATAATGTTAAATAAAGTTTAGCACACAAAATACTTACCATCTAAAAGGTCTCTTATTTTATCCAAATAGATTTCAAAATATGACACCTAAAAGAGAGTGTTTTAGATTAAAAAATAAATTGAGATTTTAAATAAACATGCTTCACTGAAAATAAAACTTATTCTAATACACTACAGGAAACATTTAATTACTTATAATTTTAGTTGTGCATCACAGGAATTCTTTCTCAACTATGACAAAAGAGTAACTCTCTGAATGTGTGGGCTCAACAAAAGGCTTTTTAAATAAAGCCAGTTCCAAATTTGAAAAAAGCAACAAATAATGAAAATAAAGCACATTAGACTGAAAACCAAACTTTAAGTAAGAGTAACAAGCAAAACAAATATTAAAAAATAACGCAGGACATGATGTTGACCGCTGCATAGGCTGCAATGAGAACAACTGCCATTACCCCTCTAAGAATTCCGGCGGCTGCACCTGTCCATTTGCACAAAACTGGGTGAGCGAGAGAGTTTGTTTTTAGAAGATTGAAGGAGTGTCTTTGAGGCCCTCTCTACTATCAATGGCCCTGTTCCCAACAGAGTTGAGAGGGATGTTTAAGAATGCAGAGAAAATATCCTCGATGGAAAGCTAGAATTGCAAGTACTTAACACTTACTTAGTCATGGGATTTCTCTTATGTTCGCAATTAGCAGAAATGAATCGGCAGCTTAAGCCACAGGCGGTAGAGCAAAACATACAAATAATACTTATGCAAAGAGGTTATGCAGGGGACATCTGCCCCACTATGGCATTCAGTCTGGATTCAGTTTGAATCAATGCAGCAATGTTTGCCAAATATATTAACTGATCTCCAAGTGCAGAGATGTCACTATCTAGAGGGGGAGGGGTGGTGTCGAAGCAGTAATGGCTGCCTTTCTTACCTAACCAATGAAGTCTGAGAGTACCCGAAAGAGTCCAACACTTTTTTCTCTAGAATGCAATGGTGCAGGAGAACAGAGAACCTGATTTAGTCTGAACGATGCGCACCAGCTGATCTATAGTACAAAGGCTAAGATGAGTATTCTGTACGTTCTATAACATGTTGTTAACTGACAAAATGATAAATGTAATCAAAATGGTTTTCAGTATTTAGTTTATTGAAGTACTGTGTGAATCGTCCCATAATTTACAAATAACTGTTTAGATTTGCAGATGCCCCTGGCTCTGCCAAAGTAATAATGCAGAGATCTCAACATACAATGTGCATGTAAGATTGTTTCTGCTGGAGAACACTGTATCAGGAGGAAGCCTTTTTCCCTGGAAATCAAAAAATAACTTTAGAAAAAAAGAACCAATTCAAAGGGGCACTGTGTTACAATAAAACACTTTGTAAGGTTCCTAAGACAAGAAACTTTTAGCTCAACTCTCGTGACTGAAATGATCATCATTAAGAAGGAAAGGCAACTTTCCAAGTCTGTTATCAACTAATCAGGATTTGTATATCGTGGCTAATCACCTGTGAGGGTCTCCATGCGCCAGGAGTGCTGCTGTAGGGGGTTCAGTTGAATAGCCAGGTCTTGAGTCTGAATTTCAGCAGGAAGGACGCGGTCCTAAGGTGAAGAAGGATGTCGCTCCAGGATTTTGCTGTGAGGAAGGAGAGTCCTCCACTGCTGCTGCGGCGGATGTGGGGGTGTGGGCAAGGCAGAGGGAGGCGGAGCGCAGGTCTCGGGGGGGTGGGGGGGCATGTGGAAGTTCAGTCGGTGGTTGATGTAGACTGGTCCAAGGTTGTGTAGTGCCTTGAAGGTGCGGATCAGCATCTTGAACTGGAATCTCTTCTGAATGGTGAGCCAGTGGAACTTCTTGAGGTGGCGGGGAATGTGAATTCCTTTGCGGAGGTCTAGAATGAGTCTGGACACAGAGTTCTGTATAGTTTGCCCTCTCATGGAGAGGTGCGAGGCAATGCCTACGTAGAATGACTTCCCGTAGTCCAGCTGGCTGTTGACAAGGGCTTGTGTGATGGTCCGCCTGGTGTCGATGGGACGCTACTGAAGATCTTGCGGAGGGTGAGGAAGCAGGCGGACGAAACTGTATTAATCTGCCTTTTCATGGTGAGCTTACGGTTCAGGATGATGGCAAGGCTACATGCGTGGTTGGTCAGGGTGGGTGCAAGTCTTAGCTCGAGAGGCCACCAAGCACGTTCCATGGGGAGGTGTTCCCAAAGATCAGCACTTCTGTGTTGAGTTTTAGGCAGTTGTCTCATCCAGTCGGCAATGCTCGTCATGCACCTGCAGAAGTTGGTCAGAGTAGTGGTCTTCTGACTGCGAAAGGATGGGCTCGTTATCATCGGCATAGGATATGATAATCAGTCCGTAAGCTCGGACGATGTTGGCCAAGGGAGTCATGTAGGTGTTGGGCAGGGCTAAGGAAGTAACCTTGAGGGATGCCGCAGATGGTGTTCTTGGGTTCCGAGGTGAAGGGAGGCAGGCGGATTCCCTGGGTTCGTCCGGTGAGGAAGGAGGCGATCTACGCAAGTGCGTCTCCTTGGATTCCAATGTTGTGAGGTCTTTTGATCAGGGTGTAGTGTGATACTGTGTGGAACACCGCTGAGAGGTCGAGGAGGATCTGGGCCACCACTTTTCCTTGGTCCTGGAGGGATCGGATGTCATCTGTAGCAACTATCAGGGTGGTTTTGGGGCTGTGGTTGGTGCGGAATCCAGACTGATAAGAGTCCAGAAGATTGCTCTCCAGGTGTTAATGAGTTGGCGGTTGATGGCTCTCGCAAAGACTTTGGCAGGAAGAGCAGCAGAGGGATGGGCGGTAGTTCTTGAGTAGGGGCTTGACTTCTGCGTATTTCCAGTCTTTGAGGAAGGTGGCCGTGGTGATGGATGCGCTGAAAAAGGAGGTGAGTTCGCTGCTGATCATCTTAATCCAGAGGTTGAAGCTGTGGTGGGGACAGGGGTCCGTGGGTGCTCCTGAGTGGATGGAGTTCATGATAGCTGTGGTGTCTTGCATGGTGAGCTGGTCCCTGGTGGTGAGCAGGTGGTCGTGTTCCTCATTTGCGAGGGTGAGATGGTTATTGCACATTCACGTTGTGTACAGGCTCAAACTGTGCATCCTTACCTTTGGTAACACCACATTACGTTATAAGGATTGCATGTGGGTAGGGGCATCTTCAAAATCTTTAACTCAATGGATTTGTGAAAAAAGAGGGACAGAAGGTAAAAGGAGCCATATGCAGCTTAATAGATGGAAATTGTGGACTCTACTTCATCTGGTAAAGAAGGTACATTTGTTCTAGAGTATGCCTAGCTCTCTTCGAAACACCAGATGCCCCTCAAGTGGAAGATGTTCTACATGAAAGAATCTTGCGACGGTCATTTGGCTTCTCTTTTGAAAGGCATGCAATCAACCAGGGAAGTTTAGTTATCCAGGTTGCCAGTACTCAGGAGCCAGGTGCAGTCTGCTGGTACAGACCCCTGTATGTATGCAGGATCTTTTGTGGAGTGCTTATACTTCTTTTCGCTCCTCGGGGTAACCGCCTTGCAGATTGCTGGTTCCCTGAAGGCCTCCCTTCCCTGGTCGAGAACGCCAGGTAACATGGGTAGAAATTGGCTCCTTGTCTGTTGAGGGAGCAGGGTTTCGAAGAGGAAACCTGCCTTTGTTTTTTCCTCCTGCATTTCGACCCCATATGTCTTTGCAGCCTTCTGCACGACCTCATTGTAGACTCCGATGTCGTCTGGCGGCGAAGGTCTCGAGGGGTAAGTGTCTACCCCTTCTTCTGGTGACTCTGTGTCGAGGTCTTGCCAGTCTAGGTCTTGTACTTCCGAGGACGCCGAGTCCCTGTAAGACAGCATCTCTTCTTCGCCTTCGGCCTCGAAGTAGTAGTATTCCTCGTCCTGGTCTTCGAGCTGTTCGGGTGTCCTCGGGGCCTCAACGTACTCGGCCTCGAACTCCTCGAGCTGCCTCGTGGGCTTGCTTCGACGGAATAGCGTATTGCTTCATCTTCTCGTCGAAGTCTTTTTGCGTTGCAGGATGCTCGCCATCTCTGCCTCGAGCCTCCTCTTCTTTTTCGCCATCTCGTGGGCCTTTTCGGCGTCGAGTGGTGCAGTGCCTCTCTTCGTGGTCGCGGTCGTCGAAACAGACGCCGGGCCTTCCTTTCTCGGTGCCGAGGTTTCCTTTTCGGAGGCGACCTTCGACGCCCTTGTTTTTCGGAGGCTTTCGCCGATTGAGAGTCCTTGTCAAAGGATCCGCTCGGCTGTTTGTCCTTGGTGCTGTTGCTTTCGTCGAGTGTTTCGGCGGCAACGCTCCCTTCGAGGACCTTGCTACACTTCTCGGAGTGTCGCTAGGTGATTCTGGCTTCACTCTTTCGAGCGTCGCTTTGGTGTTTTGGGGTCGGCGACTCCCTTACCTCCTTCGACGTTTTCTTACGGACTTCGACGACAGCGCAGTCCTCTGGTCCCTCTGCGATGTTGTCCTCCTCTCCGCTCGAGAGGCCCAGGTCTCGGAGAGATGGTGCTGGTCCCTGGCCCTGCATGCTGTAGTTCGCCCTTCTCTGTCTGTCTCTCACCCGGAGGGTCTTCGGGGTGAACGCCGAGCACGCGTTGCAGTCTTCGCTGGCGTGGTCGAGCGGCAAGCAGAGGTTGCAGACTGGGTGCTGGTCTTTTTGGGCGTATTTGTGGTGGCAATTTCTGCAGAACTTGAACGGAGTCTTGTCCATAACCGCGCTTAGGGAGCCCCCTGTGAGCGCATTCTCTGTAGGCGTCGAGATTTTGGTCGTGGACCTTCTACCTCGTCGTCCTTCTTGTTGTCTCCGGTACTAGTGTCGTCGTCCGGTGTCTCAGGAATACATCTTCTGTGATGAAATTTCGACTTTGAGATTCTTCGTCCAAGACTTTCTGTAACTTCTCGGCAACGATCCAGACCCCACGGCGGAAAAAGAATCTGAAGATGGCTACCAAAGGTGGGAGCTTCCGCCGGAAGCGCGACGACGTCACCGAAGACACCAAATGGTGGGGCGTCGCCGCCCACCTGGGCCAACAACAAAAAAAAAACACAAAAACAAAGAAAAGACTACGAATCCGGACCCAACCACGAGATGGCGGAATAATGCGGAATAATGCAGCATAGTGAATCCAGAAAAATTCACGCTGCAAAACTGGCTATTATTATCGATGTAAAAAAGAAAAAAGACAGAAAATGTCCTAGAGACTTGTTTTCTGTTCTATATTGTTTATAGGCTAAAGATGTATGTACTTAAAAGGTTTGTTACAGCATCCCACCAATGTGCAGAGATGTCTACTGTTTATGAGTATCAGAGGCAATGCATGATGCAGGTCAGTTAATTACGCTTGTTTATTATTTTCTGATGTTTACAAAATCATTAACAAAGTCCAGAAAAACTGACACTGAAAACAAGCGCTCCAAACTTAACCTTTGACCAGGGCAGCTGGAAATATGCAGCAGTGGAGGACTACACAATGCCGAAGGGATAACTAATTTATGCAGCAAAGGGAAAACTACTCAACAAGGAGGCAAATCATGCACCAAGATGAGGCGCATTACACAGCACATATGGGTATAAAGGCATATTATGAAGCAGGAGCTGAGCATCACTATCTAGCTATTTCTAGCACACATTGACGCAAAAGGGATCCCAAAGTCATTAAAAAAAACTGTTCTTCAGAAAGAAAACTATACACCCTCAGTGGAACCAGTTATTAGTCAGTGATTATACATTTTCTTGTGTGAGCAGAGGAAGGGGAACTAACTTACCCGAAAAGGTAAATGCTACTTACCAGTATGCATCTGTTCTTGGCATGTAGAGCTGCAGAGTCGTACACTGTGCATGAGATCGCCATCTGGTGTTGGGCTCGGATGCTTGCACTTTGTTGTTGTCTTGGAAGAGTCTTTTGTAGTCACGAGATAGGTGACTCCTCCTTTGGACGATAGTGCGCATGGGCATCGACTCCATGGTTAGATTGTTTTTCGCCATGATGGGAAAAGATGGAGTCAGTAAGAAGAAAAAGATGTCCATGTGAATATATCTAATTAAGATTATACTGGAACGGATACAGGTTCCGGGGAGGTGGGTGGGCGTGTACGACTCTGCAGCTCTACATGCCAAGAACAGATGCATACTGGTAAGTAGCATTTACCGTTCGAGGCATATGAGCTGCAGATCGTACACTGTGCATAGACTGTATAGCAGTGTCTCCCCTAGCGGTGGTCACCTGTATCAGTTGCAGTAGTCTGAAAAAGTGTTTTAAGAACAGCTTGGCCCACAGCAGCTTGCTGCTTTGCGTGTACATCAACACAGTAGTGTTTGGTAAAGGTATGTGGCGTAGACCATGTTGCTGCCTTACATATGTCATTTAGGGGATGTTCCCTAAAAATGCCATAGAAGCCCCTAGTTTACGTGTGGAATGTGCCCTAGGGGGAATTATTAAGGTGCGTTTAGCCTTTTGGTAGCAAATTTGAATGCATTTGACTATCCATCTAGCAATGCCAGCCTTTGAGATGGGATTACCTTTATGTGGTGGGGAGAAAGCTACAAATAATTGTTTTGTCTTTCTGAAAGGTTTGGTCCTGTCAATGTAGTAAAGTAGGGCTCTTCTGACATCTAGTGTGTGTAGAGCTCTTTCTGCTACAGAGTCTGGGTCTTGGAAAAAGACGGGTAACTCTATTGATTGGTTAAGGTGAAAAGCAGAAATTACTTTAGGTAGGAATTTGGGGTTTGGTCTGAGAACTACTTTATTACGATGGATTTGTAAAAAAGGTTCTTGTATGGTTAAAGCCTGAATCTCACTCACTCTTCTGAGAGAGGTTATTGCAATTAGGAAGGCTACTTTCCATGTAAGAAATTGTAACTCACATTTGTGCAGAGGTTCAAATGGGGGACCCATGAGCCTGGTGAGGACAATATTTAGATTCCATGCTGGAGAGGGTGGCAATCTAGGGGGAATGATTCTTTTAAGGCCTTCCATAAAGGCTTTAATTGCAGGTACTCGAAACAGTGACAAATGCTGTCTGTTTTGTAAGTATGCGGCTAGAGCGGCAAGATGTAATCTTATGGATGAGTATGCTAGGTTACATGTTTGCAGATGCAGCAAGTAACAGATAATGTTTTGTATGGAGGCATCTAGTGGGTTGATATTGTTGTTATTGCAATAAATAGCAAACCTTTTCCATTTTGCTGCATAACAAGCCCTGGTAGTGGGACGTCTGGCTTCTTTAATGACCTGCATACACTCAGGTGGAAGGTTAAGGTAACCGAACTCTAGGACTTCAGGAGCCATATTGCCAGATTCAGTTGACCTGGATCGGGGTGTCTGATCTCTCCATGGTTCTGAGTTAAGAGGTGTGGAGAGAGGTGCAGTTTGTGGTGTGGAACTACTGAGAGTTCGAGAAGTGTTGTGAACCATGGTTGTCTTGCCCATGTGGGAGCAACTAGGATCATTGTTAGAGACTGTTGTCTGAGTTTGCGTACTACTAGGGGAATGAGTGGGAGAGGCGGAAAAGCGTATGCAAATCTGCCTGACCAGTTCATCCATATTGCATTGCCCTTGGACGACGGGTGTGGGAACCTGGCGGCGAAGGTTGGGCATTTTGTGTTTTCTTGTGTGGCGAACAGGTCTATTTGTGGATGGCCCCACATTTGGAAAAAAGGTTGTAGAACTTGCGGATGCAGTTCCCATTCGTGAATCTGTTGTGTCTGTCGACTTAACAGATCCGCAATGTGATTGTGAACTCCTGGAAGGTGTTCTGCAAGGAGGTAAATGTTTTGAGGAATGGCCCATCTCCATATGGCTTGCGCCAGGCGAGACAGCTGTAGAGAGTGTGTCCCCCCTGTTTTTGTACATAGTACATTGCTGTCATGTTGTCTGTTTTGACTAAGACAGTCTTGTGAGTAAGATGCGGTTGGAATGACTTTAGCGCTAGAAATATTGCTAATAATTCTAGGTGGTTGATGTGGAGCAGTTTTTGTGACTTGGTCCAGCTGCCCTGCGTTGTGTGGGTAAGGAGGTGAGCTCCCCACCCGGTGAGAGATGCGTCTGTTGTGAGCACTATTTGTGGAACTGGCTCTAGGAACGGCCGCCCTTTGGAAATGTTTTGTATGTTCCACCATTGCAGAGAGCGATGAGTGCGGCTGTCTACCAACACCAGATCTGTAAGCTGGCCCTGAGCTTGGTTCCACTGACGTGCTAAGCATTCTTGCAGGGGCCGCATTTGAAGTCGTGCGTGAGGGACAATAAAGATGCACGAGGCCATCATTCCTACGAGTTGCATAAACACTCGAGCTGGAAGGTAGTGTTGAGGTAGGAATTTGTTGATGAGGGCTTGCATACTTGTTATCCTGGAAGGATTGGGGTATGCAAGGGCCCTGGAGGTATCGATTGTGGCTCCTAGGTACTGATGTATGTAGGAGGGATGGAGATGCGATTTGGTATGGTTTATTGTGAACCCCAAATTGTGTAGTAGCCGAACTGTTTGGAGTGTGTGCTGTACACATTGGTTGTGTGACTTGGCTTTTATTAGCCAGTCGTCTAGATACGGAAACACGTGAATGTGTTGTCTTCGTAAGTGCGCAGCTACTACTGCTAGGCACTTGGTGAAAACCCTTGGTGCTGTTGCCACCCCGAATGGGAGGACTTTGAACTGATAATGTTGTCCGTCCACTATGAACCTTAGGTATTTCCTGTGCGCAGGGTGAATGGGAATATGGAAATAGGCGTCCTTGAGATCTAGTGTGGCAAGGAAGTCGCCTTGTTGGAGTAGTGGAAGTATTTGTTGAAGAGTGATCATGTGAAAATGATCTGAGTGAATGTAATAGTTGAGGGGTCTGAGGTCCAGTATGGGCCTGAGGGAACACGTCCTTTTGGGGATTAGAAAGTATAGTGAGTAAACCCCTGTGCCCTGATGTTGTAGAGGGACTGGTTCTATTGCGTGCTTTTGGAGCATAGAGAGAACCTCTTGATTGAGGAGCGTTAGATGTTCCGTGGACATGGGACGCTGTCTGGGTGGTATGTTGGGGGGAGTAGAAGTGAGTTCGAGGCAGTAACCATACTGGATAATTTGTATTACCCACCTGTCGGTGGTGATGGAATTCCACGCAGGTAGGAACTTTGACAGTCTTCCCCCGACGGGAGTGGAATGATCGGGGGAAACGGAGGGAAGTCACTGTTTGGTGGTAGGGGAGGTGCGTGTGTTAAACCCGCGTCCTCTACCCCTGTTGTTATTACCTCTGTAATTACCTCTGGAGTAACCTCTATTAGAGGAGGTTTGAGTGGTGTTTTTGTAGTTAGCAGAGGTGGTGTCTGTGGCTGTAGTTTTGGAGCCGCCTCTATATAAGGAGCGACGAAAGGAACCTCTGCTAGGTGTGGCTTGTAGAGCTCCCATAGCTTTGGCTGTGTCTGTGTCCTTCTTCATTTTTTCTAGAGAAGTGTCCACATTAGGCCCAAACAGGTGTTCCTGGTCTAAGGGTAGATTGAGGATGGTAGATTGTACCTCCTGCTTGAAGCCAGATATTCGTAGCCATGCGTGTCTGCGCAGCAAAACGCTTGAGTTTATTGTGCGTGCTGCTGTATCTGCTGCGTCAAGGGCGCACTTTATTGAGGTGTTTGTGACAATCTTGCCTTCTTGTATTAGATCATTGGCCTTGGTCTTATACTGATCTGGAAGGTGCTCAATGAGCTTTTCAAGCTCGTCGTAATGGGCTCTGTCATATCTCGCCAGTAAGGCTTGGGAATTGGCGATGCGCCACATGTTTGCTGCTTGAGACGCAACTCTTTTTCCCGATGCGTCGAGTAATTTGGACTCCTTGTCTGGTGGTGGTGTCTCACCAGTAGTCTGGGAGTTTGCCCTTTTCCGTGCATTAGCAACTACTAATGAGTCTAGAGGGAGTTGGCCTTTAATATAAGCTGGGTCAGAAGGGGCAGGTTTATATTTTTCTCGATCCTTGGGTTAAGAACCCTAGCCCTAACTGGGTCTCTGAAGACCTCAGGGGCATGTTTAATAATGCCTTTAAGCATAGGTAGAGTATGGGTAGACTTTTGAGGCTGGCTAAAAGTTTCTAGTAAAAAGTCTTCTTCCAGGGGGTCTGAGTGTAACTTGACACCATGGTATTGTGCTGCCCTGTCTATCACCTGTGAAAACCCTATAGCATCATCTGGAGGTGAGGCTTTTGATGGGTATGGTTCAGGGACAGGTATATCTGGGAGGTCATAACTGTCCCAGGGGTCTTGTGGTGGGATACTGTGAAGGTCGTCATCAGTGTAGGTGTTGTGAGGTGACTGCATGTCATCATCATGATCCTCCCTGTCTGTATCCCCTTGTGGTGAAAAACAAGGTGGAGGAGAGTGAGGCGGGGAGTGTAGAGGGCTGAGGTGTTGTGGAGGTGGAGAGAAAGACCTTATAGGTGATGTGGAAGAGTCTTTCTTCTTATGAGGTGGCTCAGGTGTGGTTGGTTCCTGTATCTTCCTCTTGTGAGGTATTACTGATTGTACCTGTCCGGTAATAGGGTCAATGTGCAGAGTTTTCTGCTTTGGGTCGATGGGAACCAAGAGTTCTTCTGAGCTGGCGTGTTTGGTCGGCATCGAAGATTTCGGCTCCGAGTGTTGTTTGGGCTTGCGAGGTTGTTTGGTGTCCTTTGGTGAAGTTTTCGACACCGAGGGTTTTTTTGTCGACGCCGAAGGTTTGGTATGCTTCGGTGTCGAGGTGTCTGGGACCTTGGACTTTGGCGCCGAAGGGTCTGTTGGTGCCGAGACCTTAGTCTTGTGTTTCGGTGCCGATGAGTGTTTTTCGGCTCCGGGACGTGGCTGGCTCGGTCCCGAGCTGCCAGAAGGCTTTAGGTGCTTGGGAGTCGAGCCGGAAGGCGGGGCTCCTGAAGCTTTGTGATGGTGCAGACCTAGGCCCGAAGGCGAAGGTGTGACCGAAGCCTTTTGTTTCTTGGGGGCAGGGGCATCGACGTCAGTACTCACAGTACGTTGGTGTGGTGTGATGAGTTGGTCGTCGGACCCTGAGTCTTCGGCTCCGGAGGTGTCGATTTGTAAATCTCCGGTGTCCGGGTTGTCGGAGCCTGTGTCAAAGATGTCGTCCGGTGCGGGAGCGGCTGACCTGGACATTTCGTGTCGTCGGGCCCGGCGATCACGGATGGTCTTTTGGACCGAAAGGAGTCACAGGCTTGGCAGTGTTGGCTCTCGTGTTCTGGAGAGAGGCAAAGATTACAGATCTCGTGGAGATCTGTGTGTGGGAGTTAGCCCCACACCTGCATTTTTTAAATGGAGTCCTTTCCATATGCTGGATGATGGCGCCGACACGCCCAACGGACCAACGTCGGCGACCGGACTCGAAACAGTGTTGGAGTGGAGACGCGATGAGGGGATCGCGATCGAAAACAATACCGTCGAACGGTAGGAGGTTCTTCTGCGCGTCGAGAGGGGAACCGATCGATGTGGATCCGGAGCGCAGCAAGGTACATCCGAACCCGATGGCGGAAAAAAACAATCTAACCATGGAGTCGATGCCCATGCGCACTATCGTCCAAAGGAGGAGTCACCTATCTCGTGACTACAAAAGACTCTTCCAAGACAACAACAAAGTGCAAGCATCCGAGCCCAACACCAGATGGCGATCTCATGCACAGTGTACGATCTGCAGCTCATATGCCTCGAACACCAATTTTCTCTTGTGGGTTTCTTGATTAAACTCATGAACACTGTAAACCTCAGTCTATGGCCCTCATTACGAGATGCTAGGAAGGGGGAGATACCATTCCAGGCAACAAAAATATTTATGGTTTCTCTGGGCCCAGAATTATAAGGTCCACATACTTCAAACTTGATAATTACGAGCTCAGAGAAATCAGCTCAGACTTTGCTTCTGAAAGGGGGAGGAGCAGCAGGCAGCAGTACAACCCAGCCACCTCCCGACCCCTGCAGCAGCATGAGGGAAGCAGACTATCTTGCCCCTCCTAAAAGCAAACACAAGACTGACCTCCCCCACTGTCCGCACCTTGCCCCACAGTCCTCACGCCGACACATTCTACCAGTTCATAGCCGACAGAAAACCTCAGTGTTTTTTTGCCATTACCTGGAAAAACTGCTCAGGGGAGGACTTGGTATCTTCAGGTCCAGTTATTACACATTGCGGGGCAAAAATCCTAAAACTACCCAGAATTTGGTGAGAATATACCAGTTGGAATGGGCCCTCACATCTCAACCCGCTCCTCCCCCTCACCTCCCCCAAGGAGCCCAATGCCAAATCCAGCCCAACCCGTAATGAGGGTCTATGTGAGGGGACCTGGAACACTTTTTCAACATTGAAAAAAATCTCTCCAAATATAAAAATACATTTAATATCAACACTCTTTTATTTATCATCTTTTAATAAAAAAGATTCTCGATTTAAATCACAGGGAGTAGCATTGCTGACCAAGTCTTTTTTATTTTTCCTTTTATCAAATTTAAAACATTAAGGTTCCAAAGAGATCTACACTGGCAAAATATCATAGCGGCAGCTGATCCCTCCGATTATTTTTTCTGCTCCTTGTGGATATGATTGATGAATACATGATGTTGCCCCTTCATCCATTTTGCTCCCAGAAATGCGTATTCATAATTATTTGCATCTCACTTCTACCTAAATGTATCTGTGTTCATAAGATGACTGTTTCAGGAGGGTGTCGAAATTTAAGTCTCTTATCTCTGACACAGAAATATCAGGAAAGGGACTTGGTATGGACTTTGTATATAGTTTCAAGGTTTAGCCATATTTTCTTAATACGTTTTTTTTTTTTCTTCCTAAACGAAGATGGGAACTGTGTGGGAAAATTTATAGTAGCCATTACTGGCCAGGTTTTCAGAGAACGTTCACAAGTTGAGTGCATTATTAATCACACAATTTGTTATGTCTTGCTGTTACAAAACTGTCATTCAATAAGATTTATTTTATAAGCCAAAATGTTTTCTTTTTGTATAAGCAGAGGGGTAAAGAAAACCAAACAATGTATTCGGTCAGTAAAGGCATTAGTGAAGCCAAACTGTACAGAAAGGTACATCAATTATTCCAGTCCGTAATGCATCCACCATCGACACCAGATTTTCTTATCTTTGTTGTGGCATCCTCCGGCTGCAAACACAGGTTCTTCAAGCTTCGTGCACTGCTCCATTTCTATACACCATGCTAATATCGAGCGTGGGTAAGCCGCACTCGAGGCTCAGGCGATGTCACATTTACCAATAAGGGCCCCTCCTGCCTCTTTAAGCAGGCCCAGTAGTGCTACCTGCAGGGAGATATCTATAGGACGCTACAGGACCCCTGACAGAGGGCGGAACACCTCCCTGCATTATCGAACTATCACCGGGCAGGGCAAGACAACACCATGTGGAACTAATTGGCCTTCTTCTCCGTGCACCGACTGCAGGCTGAGGATGGGCGTAGGTGGAATTTCCACAATTGCACCGGTGTCAGGTATGTAATGTGGAGATATTTTCACTGAATCAGGTGGAGCCTGCAGGAGATTATATACACACAAAAGAAAGTAAGGTGAATACACGTCGCAATTTATATACTTTACCTTCAATGAGATGCACTGTATGTGCTATTGTTTACATACACTTCGCACTTTATTGCATTTTTGCACTTGAATTGGTTTTTAGGTAATTTTTTTAATTTTTTTAATGAAACAGAATTATGAAATGTGTACTTTACCATCAATGAGATGCACTTTGACAGTATATAAACGGCATGCATAGCAATATGTTTTAAGTATGTACTTTACTTACATTAGCGCTTTTGCACATGGTTTTTATCTGTCTAAAGTCCGATATTTGGTCTCAATAGCATCAAAACAATCAATAGATCGATAGGACCGTGATTTACTTTAACTGTGTCATGACCATACACATGTTTACATTTTGCACAATTTGCACAATTAAGGATCTGGCAGCTGGACCCTTTGAAAGGCATAAAAAATGTCTGAACGTGCACTCCAATGGATATCGCATCTTTGGGTGCTGATAGGAACATATATGCAGTGCTCTGTTAACATGCCTTTAGAAATCGACAAACTTGTCAAAACATGTTTTTAGAAATCTTAAAATATGGGGAATGTTTTAACATATGAAAATTAATCTGAATATTAGGTTTAATTCCCGTTTTATCCATTGTCAATGTATTTTAAAATAGTAGAGCATAGAATCCAATATAGTTAAAGATGAAGCTTTGCTACAAATGGGTACTTTACCTAAATTTTGTTTCAAGGCTGATTTTATAAGGTTGCAAACAATTATTCTTTTTCCGTTCATGTTTGTAGGAAAATCTGTGTCACTATTTTCCATGAATGTAAATATTGATGCATAATGCTGGGATTTGAAAGTAAAAAAAAAGAGTACAGATGAAAAAAGTAAGAATGTACTCAGAAAAGAAAAAAAAAAATGTTAGGTTCCTTTAACAGCAAAAAAGAACTTTTTGTAATTAATATTTTTTTTAACAGTGGGAGGGTTCAACTAACCCCTCTATAAACACCAATGTTACCACACACACTTTGACCCAGACCAAGGCCGTTAGCCGAAACACGTAGGTCGTCTTTTTGTCACTTAATATGCACTGTTTGCACCAAGAAAAATGAAAAATGAAAAAGGACTTTTGCAACTAGCTACCTGATGTGAGTCGCTGTTTCAAGTGCCTCCTTTCTGGGTTCTTCTGTGATGGCGCAATTTCACTCTGATTGGCTGCCAACACTTCAAACCAGGAAGTGTTGGCAGCCATCTTGTGACTCGGTAGAACCGAGTCACAAGAAAACAGTGAAAAAGAGGGCAAAAAATAAGAAAAGGGGGCAGGGTAGAAACACCCTGACCCCCTAGGCCTGCTCAGGGGGTCCCACAAGGACCCCCAGGGCCAAAAAAAGCATTTTTTTAAAAATAATTTCGGCGGAATTCGCGTTGGGGTCGCGAATCCCACCGAAAATTTTATAAAAATGAAGCACGGGCCCCCGCGCTTCATTTTAATGAGGCCCCCGGGTGGGCCAGGTCCCGGGGGCAATGTGTATTTAATTTGCAGGGTCTCCCGCAGCCCCAGGGACCGCCACCTCCCCGGGGCTATAGTAATTATATGCGGGGGTACATGGCCCCCAGCAGCCCCGGGGACCGCCACCTCCCCGGGGAATTGATGAAAATGGGCGGGGGGCCTCACGGGCTCCCCGAGCCCCGGGGACCGCCACCTCCCCGGGGCACTTACTATTTAAATACGGGGGTCAATTGCGGACCCCCGGGCCCACCACCTCCCCGGGGCTTTGAAATGGAGGGAGGGGGGCCGTGCGGCCCCCCCTCCAAGAGCCCTCGATGGCCCTGGGGACCGCCACCCCCCAGGGCCGGCTCCTGCAGTGTCCCGGGGTGCCCACCCCCGGGACACTGCTGTTTGCTATGGCAGGGCGGGAGCAGTGCGGCTCCCGCCCTGCCATAGCAAACTCTGCTTTGCTTCATTGAAGCGAGAGAAGGGAAACATGCTCTCGCTTCATGAAGCAAAGCAGATTGCTTTTGGGCAAGGGGAGCTGCATGTCAGCAGCTCCCCTTGCCCAAAAGCAAGGCCGGCTTCCGCAGGAGGCGGGGAGCCGGCGGGACCGTGGGGGCATTGGGGCTCCCCCCACGGTCCACAAGAGAGAGGCCAGACCCCGGGGATGGGGTCCCCGGGGCCAGAAGTGGCCCAGGAGGGGGGCCACGCGGCCCCCCTCCCTCAATAAAAAAATTAAATTTAAAAAAAGGGAGGCACAGCCAATAGAGGCCTCAGGAGGGGGGCCACGCTGCCCCCCTCCTTAAAAAATTTTTTTTTTTTTAAATTAAATATGTGGCCATGCCCCGGGGGATGGGGTCCCCGGGCCGAAATTGGCCTCAGGAGGGGGGCCGCGCAGCCCCGTTCCCTTTTTTTTTAAACTGTAAAAAACAGGTCAGGCCCTGGGGATGGGGTCCCCAGGGCCTCAAATATTGTAAAAGAAGGGGGGCCACAGCGCCCCCCTTCTAAAAAAAAAGAAATTTAAAAAAAAGCCGGCATCGCACCGGAGGCCCCGCCCCCTCCCTGCAGCACTCAGCAAACGCGCCCCCTGGCGCGTAGTAAGTTGGGGAATTAATTCCCCTTGAATATTGAGGGTCCCTGGGGGCCAACTAGCCCACCAGGTACCTCCAGTATGCGCCACAGAGCTGCGTTGCAGAGAGGTGTTCCGAGGCCACGCCCTTTTTTACACCTCTCTGCAACGCAGCTCTCTGGCGCTTACTGGAGGTACCTGGTGGGCTAGTTGGCCCCAGGGACCCTCAGGACTCCAGGGTAATTAATCCCCAATTTACAACACGCCAGGGGCGCGTTTGCACAGTGGTGCAGGGAGAGGCGGGGCCTGATATAACAAGTTGGCAATCTTGCTGTGTGGGACTTACTGGAGGTAATAAAGGGGTAGTTGGACCCCAAGGTTGAAGTTGGGGCTAACTACCCCTCCTGTTACCTCAGTAAATCCCACACAGTGGGATTGCTAAAAGGTGTTTGGAGGCCACGCTCACCTTTCTCCACCACTCTGAAAACGAGACTGCTATGTTATAGTTCGAAATTAGCATTTAAAAAACCTTTGAAATTCACTGAAAAAACCATAGGTTTCAGGGACGTTATAGTTCGAAATTAGCATTTAAAAAAACCTTAGAAATTCACTGAAAAAACCATAGGTTTCAGGCACGTTATAGTTAGAAATTAGCATTTAAAAAACCTTAGAAATTCACTGAAAAAACCATAGGTTTCAGGGACGTTATAGTTAGTTGGACATTTCACTCGTACAAAACCAGAGAAATTCCGCCGTTATAGTTAGTTCAGCTAACTATAACTTCGCGCCCCATAATGCACTGCTGATGACGTC
>CAWUFW010000856.1:862500-990000 GCA_963921515.1 Calotriton arnoldi | reverse complement strand
ATAAAGAAGCTTAGTCATACATTCAGTTGGTCAGGGGATAATTCACGATTTAGTGTGGTAGTCTTGCAGGTCATTTAAAAATCTGGTCATGCAAGGACATACTGAGGCATATTGTGTGTAATACTACTTCACCACTACCCATAAAGATATATAACACTTTTTCTGCAGCTTAGTAAGCTTAGTCTCCAGACGAGGATCATTATCTGGTATCATCTACTTGGCGCTACCAGTGCCGGCTAGTTTTATTCAAGCTGTTTCAGCAATGTCTGGTATTTTTCCATGAGTGACTCGTATGGAAGAATGCACTTTATAATTCTATGTAGCCTCTCTCTCTAGGTCTGCCGCCCAAGCTCCTTCACCACTCCAACTCATCCTCCCTCCCGCTGGTCCCATCTGGTCAACTCCTCCTTCGGGGACGGCCCCTCTACATATTGTCCCCATTTGTGTTCCATGACTACTTCCACCTTTGTGGACGGCCCCTCTCCTTCCCGTTCCACGACCAATGATCTCCAGCCCTGTCCCGCCTCTAGACTTAGGGAAATCAACTGGGAGCTTCAAAAACTCAAAACTGACATACAAAAACTCAAACATCACCTCAGAGCTGGTTTTTGACTTCTCGTCTAACAAGGCTTCGCAGATGATCATGCAAGTGGCCAATCAATACCCTAAAATACCAACTCTTCCCTCTGAGAAGAGGATATACCCTAAGCAGGCATCACCCGTCTGGAACTGGAGTACCACTCCCTACCCTAACACCCCCTTCAGACCCATTAGATCTAAGAACTACCTATCTGAACCGGACATTCTATCCCTCCTCCTAGCATACAACTCCACTCAATCTGACAAGCCAGACATACCTGGGCCTATTCAAACTATTCCACTAAACCAGCATAGAGCTCCCAGACATAACTAATGCCTTAAACACTGCTAACCTTATGCAAATTCACATCACACAGCCTACTCCCACTGACTCCAAAACACACCTGAAATGCATGCTTCTCAACTGTAGATCAGCTATGAAACATGCCAAGGACATCGCTGACCTCATCCTAGATCAGGATCTCGACCTCCTAATCCTCACCGAAACTTGGCTTAATGACTCCTCAGGACCTGTCCTTGACATCCTAGTCCCTCCTAGCCACAACATTATCAGACTTGATAGAGTTAAAAGAACTGGTGGAGGCATCACCTGTATATACCATAACAGTCTCTCAGCAAAGCTGTCTCCCTCCGCAATTCTCTCATCTTGTGAATATCTGTGCATAGACATCATCAGCAAACACAGACCCTTATGCAACCTGCACATCTGCTACCATCTGCCAGGAGACAACCTTCCTCTGGTCGAACAAACTATGGAAACTATCTCATACAATTTGGGCCTCCATTGTCCCCAGATATTCCTGGGAGACTTCACTCTACATTGGAATGACCCGAATGATCAGGCTGTGAATAGTCTTAAAAACTTCCTAGCTGACCTCAACCTGACTCAATTTTGTGACAGCCCAACGCACAACTTGGGCTCGACCCTTGATCTAATCATCTCCAATCCCAACTCCATTCAGCTGGAATCGATTGCCCCTTGTGACTGGTCGGATCACCACTTTATCACCTTCCTCATCCTAGAACGATGGAACACCAAAACATTCCAACCCAAGAAACAGACACTGGAAAAGATCGTTGCAAAATGCAAATGTGAATGAACTCATATTCCGTAGCAATCTGTCCCTGCCTCCTCCTACGTCCATGTCCGACATCCACGAACTCACTGAGCACTACAACAACTCCATGTTGAAAGTTCTGGATGCAATTGCCCCCCTACAACTAAAAAGAAAGTCCAACAAAGACTCCAAACCATGGTTCAATGACAGCTTAAACTCAGACAGACGCAACCGGAGACTAGCAGAACGCTCATGGAGATCCTCTCCATCTATTGAACTCCTTAAGCTTTTGAGATTGAGAAGGAGTCTGTACAACAAACATATCAGAACTGCGAAAGCGACCTTCTTCAAAAGCCAACTGGACAAAGCCAGAAATCGCCCCAAAATGCTGTTTGATCTGATTAAACTTCAATCCAATAACACTCCCATTCAAACACCATTCTTCTCCAGCAACCAATCTGCAAGGACTTTGCCTCCTTCTTCCTTGGAAAGTCTAACAAGATCGAATCTGATCTGAGGTCTGCCCTGAACGATCTATCATTCTTACCAGACTCCCCCCTACCCCCGCAGCCCCATCTTGCTGCATGTCACACCCCTAAAAACAATGCTCTTTGGAGACAATTTTCAACCTTCAACGATACATCCATTCTTAACATTCTTTCTACCCTGAAACCCTCAAATCACTTCAACGATCCCCTTCCCTCCAATTTCTTTAAAGAGATAATAAGGTCCCTAGTTCCACTCTGGACCAAGATTGTTAATGAATCCCTACTTCCAAGGCGAGATCCCCGACTGCTTAAAGTCCGGTCAGGTTTTGCCTATTCTCAAAAAACCTATGGCTGATCCAGAGGATTTTAATAACTTCGAACCAATCACAAACATCCCTACTCTGGCAAAGCTCCTTGAGAAATGTGTTCATGTACAACTGTGTATACAACTGTGTAACCACAGTGAGGAATTCCAGCTTCTTGATTAATTCCAATCGGGCTTCCGTCAGGGCCATAGCACCGAAACAGCCATCACTCATATAGTCAATAACGCGCTTACAATGCTTGATTGGAACGAATCCTGCCTATTAATCCTACTCGACCTCTCATCAGCTTTTGACACGGTCTAACATGACAATCTCCCGAGCCTTCTGGAACGTAGGCTAAGGCTCTCAGGCGGAGTACTAAATTGGTTTGCCTCTTTTCTCCATAACAGAACACAGATTTAAAACCAATCAAACCCACTTCAATTCCAGTCCTTGTACTCTGGGGGTTCCCCAGGGGTCCTCTCTCTCACCCACACTTTTCAACCTATTCATTGAACCTCTTACCGAAATCCTCAAAGCATCTAACATCCAGTATCACATGTATGCGGATGACACCCAGTTGTACATGAAAATCTCTTCTTCTGATAATATCAAGACACTCGACAAACCCTAAACAAAACCCAAAACTGGTTAACCTCCAACCATCTCATACTGAACGCCCTCAAAACGGAATTCCTCCTTCTCTCCCCGCCCAAGCAAGCCCCTTGGAGAAATATATGAAAAATCGATCCGCTCTCAACTGCACACCACATATCATAGACTCTACGAGATCTCTGGGAATAGTGCTGGATAAGAACTTGAACATGCAGGATCACATCAGCGCAACTACCAAAGGAGCGAACTTTCAATTGAACATCCTAAGGAAATTAAAACCCTTCCTTCCCTCCCGATGACTTCAAGTCCGCTGTGCAAGCATTAGTCATCTCACGGCTGGAATATGGCAGTGCAACCCTCTGTAGTCTACCGAGGTACAGACTGGCCCCTCTTAGGGCTTCTTTGAATGCTGCTGCCAGGCTCATCACAGGCTCCAAGAAAACCAACCACATCTCCCCTGATTTGAAATCTCTAAATTGGTTACCTTTCGAGGCAAGGATACAACTAAAACTTGCCTGCATGACCCATAAAGCCCTTCATTTCAACACTCCTCTGTACCTCGCAAAAAAGCTAGAGCTTTAAGGGCGGTGCCCATGCCTCCAGGAGCTCCAGTACCTTCTTGCTTAAACCCAAAAAGTTTTTAAAAAAATGAAAACTTACAATCGGGTCTTGCCCTGAGAATCTGGAATTCCCTACCTACGGAAACTAGACTGATTCCATCAACAGTGTCCTTCAAAAAGGAAGTGAAAGCTTTACTGATGAGTACTTTTCTGAATTAGAAGTTTAGCCATGGCCTTTTTGTCATATCAGCCTAGCTCTGGGGGGTCCTCCTAGCCCAACGGTCTGCTCCACCTCATCTATTGTCACGACGATTCTTCTTGCTGTATTCGACTTACATGTTCCTCTGCCTTCCATGTCATGCTCTTCTGCTTACTTATGATATCTTGCATTGTTGCTATTCTGATCCCCTCCATTTTATGGAGTTACATACCAGTTTTTATTTTTTGTCTATTGCTGCTGTTTTGCCACAACTATCTTCCCTTATGTGTGTCGCAATTCTCTGTAAAGCGCTCTGATACCCTCTAGGGTCATGTTCCGGATACACAACTTTTTAAATAAATAAATGTTAGACAGATGATATAATTGCCCCCACCCCTCCCTCCAGTGATGAGCCCTTTTTTAGGTCGAGCCTAGCGCAGCGCGCATGCGCTGCTCTAGGAGATGACCTTTTGGAATCCGTCTGCACTTTTCAGAAACTCGTGCATGCCACGGCATCCACCGTGCGGGAGCGAGCAGCGGCGCGCAGGGGCCATCTGCTTGTAATTAGCGTGGCCGCGCTTGTTTACATTTGCCTTGCCTGTCTCGCGGTCGCTTTCACTTTCGTGCCGTGCTTCTGTGCACATGTTCCCTGCCTGATTTGGACAGGTTTCTCTCTCTCTCTCGGAAAGTTTTCTACTCATCAGCATTCGAGATGCTGGTGTTATATAGGGGTGAAGCAACGTCCCCTGCTGTCCTGCTTACCTCTGTGCTCCGCTTATTCTCCTTTCATCTCGGTATTTCTGCTCCTCCTTTTTTAGTAGAACAGTTAAGCCTCTTCCTAGAAGGAAAACACTCCCGGAGAGAATCTAGCTTCTACAAAAACAGCCCCCCATGCCGCGGCTGGGGCACAGGAGCAGTAGCTGGATGGCATCCAATTCCGAACCTACAGGGACTTTGGCAACATTCCACGTAGGTCAGAAGATTTTAAATGAGAGTTTACCCACGCACTAGCATAAATGCTGGTATTTGATCAGCACGTTACTTTAATTGACTTGTTCTGCCTCTATTACTGGTTTCCCCACCCACCCCCCCCTGTTTCTCCTTCACCCCTCCCCCTACCCGTCCTTGTTCCTTCTCATTGGTGAATAATCAGTGTGTCATGAACTGGCACAAGAACCTGTGGTTGCCCCAAGCATATGCTTTTGCAGCTGTGCAGCCGTTCTAGTCTGTGGCAGCGCAGGAATTTGTCTGAGTGGAATTGTCCCTTCTAATCCAGATTCCCGAATCTACTGAGAGTTTGGCAACAAGCCACGTAATTTAATTACAGAACGGGACGTCAGTGCACAATAACCTGCATTTTGGGTGTTGTTCCAGCCAGGTAATTGAGTTTTGTGCAAAACTCATTCAAGTAAAAAGGTGCGCTTTTAAAGTGTCACTGAATTCAAGACTTCAGAGAAACTTGTCACTTTGTGGCTGATGCACAAACCTTCTTTCCACACCTCCTACCCGTCTTGCTTCAGGTGAAAATCATGTCTAAGTTTTAAAAATATCACAAAACGTAACAAGAATAAAACAATTGTGAATGAGACATGAGTGGTCGTGATAAAAAGCAGGAAGGATGCATAGAAAGGAGTCTTTACAAAAAATCATCTGCCAGTACGCTATCATCTATCAGCTTCTAGCGATATACCAAGGTCACGCAAGGCCAACCTTTTAACATTCGTGTTTCCGAGCAACAACTAGAGATGGGCGAGCCAACCGATTTACAGGGATAGCCGAGTCAGAGCCAATACAATGGTCTGGCTCGGATCTTAGAGCCCGTGCACAAGCTGTGCCCTGAAAACACTGTTTTCCCCTGCTGTCTTTAAAGGGTTTCCAATTTGTTTTTTCCCTCACAATTACACAGCACCTACAGTGAGATAACTTCCAAAATGGAAAGTTTTGTCGCAGGTACAAAGGCAACGCTTGATAGTAATTGATAATTGCACTTTATTCATGGCAAGGAATTCCAAAGGTCAATCTTTTTGAAAGACCGGAAGTGACAGGCGGTCAAAATGTCAAATTTTGTCTATTTAAACTTATCTCCCAACTAACGAGGTGGTTGAGACAACGAAGAGACGGTAGCGTGGGATGTGGAAACTTTTAAAGCTGTGAGTGGCTGTTCCTGTGTTACTTTTGAAAGATACTCCTTTTCAGACATTTTACATTTTTTATTGACGTCTGGCATTATTTCTACAACTCTTAGCTCTGAACTCATCCGCCAAGGAGCATAAAAAACAATTTCGCCCCTCTCTCACCTAAGCCCTTTCCCTTTCACCAAACACAGTGACAACAGCAGGGTTAACCTCCATCAAAGGTAGTGCACCCACCTCCAGAGACAAGTGGGAACACCTGTGCCAATTTTGAAAAGACTGACATCAGAGACTGGTAGCGCAGGCAAAGCCAATAGCTCTGGCTAAACGCTTATAAGGTCCCAAAAGCGAGACCTGTTGGCTATGCGAATGCTTGTTGGCTATTTGGGGTAGTTCGTGCTTAGCCCTCCATAAGGTATCCACAGTAAATTTGCATTCTTTTTTTTCCAACATCCTGTGGATTCTAAAGATACTCAGGGTTTGTGAATTCCCTGGAGGGGACCAAGAAAATAGACAAAATATACCTAAATTGAGTTTTTGAAAAAAATAGGAAAAAGGTGCTCTGAAAAAAAAGGGTTTGGTTTTTCCCCCCCTTAAAATGGCATCAATTAACGGCTTACTGTGCTAAAAAGTCACCATCTTCCCAGCTTTCAGGAACTTGTAGAGCAACATCAGAAAAACCTAATTTTTTTTACCACAGTTAAGACATTTTTCAAAGAGGTAGCCCATTTTTCCTATTTCTTGTGCTTTCAACCTACTTCCAGTTTGTGGTAGAAAGCAGTGTGAAACCTGTGGGTGGTCCAGGAAAGCTATATATTTCTAAAAAGTAGACAATTCCAAATTCAGCAAGGGGCCATATGTGTAAGTCCCTCAAGGTTTTTCCAAGGAAACTGTTGAAATAAAGAAATATAGAAAATCAGTAGAAAAAAACAGCTATTTGTGACAATGTTTTCATCTGTAACTTTTTGTTATGATGGCCGATTTACAAAAGCAATATACCATTACGTTTGGTAGACCCTTTTGATTGCGGGGATACATAGGATTTGCAGGTTCTCCAAGACCCCGGGGTACCCAGAGCCAACAACTGAGCTGCACAGTACAATGTTTTTTCATTGTGTACTGGGTAAAGACCAATTCATATTGTAAAATATGTAGAGTGAAAAATGGGTAACAAGTAAACCTATGTATTTCCGAAATGGGCCCAAGAGATGGAGTTTAGGAGCAGTGGTTATTTGTACATCTCCGAATTTATGGGCACCTGTATGGGTATATGATTTAGAGTATTTGTCAAAATATATTCTTTCTTACACACTGGCTCACGTTCGGAAGGCTCAAATGCAGCAAAATCCAGTAGGTAATAAATATTCTACTATTCTGTACTTCCACGGTCTTCTGATAAAAATGGTACCTTATTGTGTAGGTAGGCCTAGTGCCTGTGACAGGAAACAGCCCAAAAAGCAACATGGGCGCATCACATTTTCCCACTGAAATATGACCTTTTTTTTGCAAACTGTGGATTTCCTGCCGGAAGCTAGGGAAACCTAGCAAACCTGTACATTTCTGAAAACTAGACACCTAGGGGAATCCAGGATGGGGCGACTTGTGTGGCTCTCACCTAGGGCCCTATTTTTTTTTGTATTTTTTTTTTGTTTTATATAGTGCAAACTAGACCCGGAGGCATCAGTGCGCTTTACAGGAGCACCAGTTGCATTACAGACGAACACATTCATTATTTTTTTTTGTTAGGCACGGAGAGATTAAGTGATTTGCCCAGAACCAAAGGATGATGAGCATCCCTGCCCAGACACGAACCCGGTTCCCCAGCTTCGAGGTCAACCGCTCTAGCTGTTAGGCCACTTCCTCTCCCCTATCACACATGGGGCGCACTTCCGTTTGTGCCACGTCGCACCTTAAAACAGATGCGTTGGTGCAAACAGGGGAAGCAAACCCTATTGCACTGAATGTGCTGCCCCCCCGGGGCAGCCATGAAGTCATGCTACCCTGGGGGCAGCGCATTCAATTGAAAAGCAGAGCTGCTTTAAAGCAGCCGCTCCGTGTTTCACTGTGCAGTCGTCAACCCTTCCTCCCCTCAAGAGCATTTCACCTCCTGAAAGCTTCTTTGCCTCTGCGCCCGCGTCTATAATACGGCGCGGGGGCAAAGGGATTACCTCATTTGCATGGGGCCATGCCCCCACGCAAATGAGGGATCACCCTCTGGTGATAGCGTTGGCGCTATATGTGCACCAGCACTATCTGTATACCAAAGGTCCACACAAGGGTCTGTAGCATTTTCTGTAATACCAAAGTGCCCCGGTGGCACGCAAAGCGGGCACACATGCCTGTTGCGCCCCTGAGGCACTTTCCATAATACAGCCCCAGGTTGCTTCCCCCAGAATCCCTTACAAACATTAAACTTTGACTAAAAAAATACACATTTTTCTCATATTTCAATGCCAGAAAGTTCTGCAATCTGCAGGGAGCAACAAACTTCCTTCCACCCCGCATTCCCCTAAATCTTCTGATAAAAATGGTACCTCATGTGTGTGTGTAGGCCTAGTGCCAGGAAAGGAAACTGTCCAAAACGCAACATGGATACATCACATTTTTCCACTGAAAACGGACCCTTTTCTTCCAGTGTGTGTGGCTGTAGATTTTGGGACCTAGCTCAGGCGGCACCTAGGGAAACTAAGCAAACCTGCACATTTTTTAAAACTAGCCAACTAGGGGAGCCCAGTGTGATGTGCCTTGCATGGATCCCACAAGGTTTTCTTACCCACAATGCCCTGCAAACCTCAAACTTTGCCTGAAATCATCTATTTTCCTTACATTTCTTAGATGGGAACTTTCAGAATCCACAAAATTCCTACCACTCAGAATCACCCCACTTGTGCCAATAAAAAAGTCGAGCCACTTGTGTGGCTGGGTCTAGTGCCCGCAACAGGAACGGATCAAATCAAGATCATGGGAGCCCTTGGGAGCATACTATAGCATTGGACTAAGACTGCTGTCTTTTTTGGGAAGCAGGAAGCACCCTACCCAGCTTCCTTCTCTGACACCAACTCCACTGCTCTCTTCTGCAGCAAGGCCGCTACCTTCGGCTGCAGGTAGGTGATCTGCTGGAGAAAAAAGGAGTTGGAGGGAATGAAGGGGGACTGCTGCTGGAAGGGTAGCGTGTACCCCTACTCTAGACTTGTAGGACTGACTGATCTGCAGTAATGGTAGACCAGGCTCATAGAAAAGAGGACACTCATCCTCCCATCAGCATCATGTTCTCATCAAGGAGGAATAAGATTGGCCCGGCCAGGTTCCCCTGGCCCCTGCCTGTGCCCCAACAGACAAGGGGGGGTTCTATTGCTGTTGAACAGCCAGTGCGGAGTGGCTCAATCTGTAATGAAAGCCAAAGGCTCTGGGTCTCCGAAAGGAGCATACATCCTTTGTCATCGACTGAAGCCCCACAGATCTTGCTGTGGTTATGCCTTCCCTGAAGCGTTCAAGCACTGTATCTGCTTTTTAACCAACTATCTGCTCCTCATAAAACAGCATATCCATCAAATTATTCTACACATCTGCTGAAAATCCAGTACAGTGCAGCCAGGCATAACTTCTCAGGCTAACCAATGAGCTCATATTCTTGGCAATACAATTCACCATGCCCAGGCCTGCCTTGACGATGCAATGGGAAGAATCCTGACATCTCTGTCTAGTTCTGCTAACTGGCACCTAAAGTGTTGTGGTAGGTTAGGGACCGCACATGCTGCCATGTTCCAAAAAGGTAGCAACATTCAAAACATAAGCAGCATTCAGTGAACCAAACGCTAAACTGCCTGCAGAAAAAGCCTTCTTCACCACACCTTCCAATTTCTTCAACTCCCTGTCAGGGAAGGTAGTAGGAAAAGCTTTGGGTTCAATTTGTAGTGGAGGAATTTTTAGAACTAAACTCTCTGGATAGGGATGCAGAGATAAGAAGGAAGAATATTCAGGGGCTGGGGTGTAGCATCATGATATTATTCAGCTGAACACTGGGCACTATGCTCGTTCATGTTTCTTGCCCTGAACTGCGCCCTCAGAGCAGCAGTAGGCGTGGCGGACATGGAAAGGTCAAATTTACTATTCTAACTCCAGTCCTAGAATATTTGAGGAAGGAGACCCTTCCCCTCCCCTCCCCCTCCCCCCCCCCCCAAAATATTCTAGGAGGCTTATTTACTATTCTAACTCCAGTCCTGGACTATTTTGGGTAAAGTTATATATTCCCCAAGTATATTTAGAAACGGTTGAAAAGTAGCAATTCTGAATTGCAGAAAGTACTGCCCTGGGGGAGCAGCTCATGGCATAAAAACTAGGAATACCGGGCACGATGCTAGCTTAGAGCATGGGTCTTTAACTGCTTCAATATTAACCTCATTAAAAGGAACAAGGGGGTTCCAAGAGGAGACAGGCCGAACATAGTCTGGAGATAGAAGCTGAATTGGTAGCTGGTACCAGGACCTCTGGGTATGTTGGTACTGACCTTGGTACTGGAGGAGGCTTGTCAGCTCTGTGTCTGGTGGCATCACGCAGCCTGAGGGCCAACGCAACTACTTTTAGCTCGGGAGAAGAAGGTACCGGAAGCAAAGTCAGAGGAGGTGACATACCCTTAGATGTCAATCTCCTGGGCAGAGAGGAGTGCTTCTTTTTCTAATGGCACCTCCTGTTTTCCCTAGAAGACTTAGAAGGGGAGGATTGAGAAGGTGACCAGTATTTCGTTCTGGATCTTGACTTTGACGGTCTACAACCCCTACTGTCATCTATGACGCAGGTAATGAAAAGCTTGGCCTCCCCTCTTTGATACCCTTGGGGTCATGCAAAAGCAGGTCACATGAGGACAAGTCTTATTTTGAGCCGAGAAATTATGAATAGTCATTGTGTAGGTCTGTGGTACACATTTGGCCATCACATACATGGCAGAGCTTAAGCTTTGACTTTACTGGTGGGGACATGTTCCTAGCACTGCGGCAAAGAAAAATATGTAGAGCAAAATTTTCTTCACCTCAGCGTGGAAGGTAAAAGCTCTGTACTTGGGCTGAAATGTGTGAAAGAAACAGAATCGATCGACGTCAGGACGCCAGGGAGGGCACCATATAGCTCCATTCAGGTCACCATAATAACCTTGTTCTTGGGTCAGAGCCAGGAAGCTATGTCAGAAGTTTCAGGATCCAGACTTATGCCTGGGATATTCAAAGGTGAGAAATTTGCAGCCAGAGATATCCATTCAAAGTGGTTTACCATTAGTTACATAAGTTCTATGACTGAGGATTAGGTTACATAACCCTTGTGACTGAGAATTGTCACTAAGGAGCATGCAGAACTGATGAATGCAGAGTAATTTATGGAGTTTCTTAGTGGGGCTTTCGGTATTTCCAATCCTGTTACAAAAAGTGGGCTCTTAATTTTCTTGATGGTGGATTTACAGATCCGGTGCAGTCTTTGGAGGCAATTATTTTCCAGGGAACTTACTTATTTACGCTGAAAAGTAGACAGTTCTGTTTTTCCCTTCTTTATTTTGTCATTGACTCATGGTGTCCTCTGCATTTGGTTTGAGTGTAGGTTAGTTTTGAGTTGAATGGTTTTGTTGAATATTTTGTTAATCCGGTGGTACTGCCGCTTGATAATGGTTATTTATTCAGTATTTGAAACAGCAATCAGGTGAGAATTGAGTTCTTAAATACTAAGTCAGATCCACTGCCTGTCTATGGAGGAGGATGGTGCCTCTGTTATAGTAGGTTAAGCTGGTATATAATGAGTGAAAGAGGAGATGGTGGTCACTCCATCAAATGGTTTCATTCCTTTTCATAGTGACTGTTTCAGGAAGGTTGCGCCCAGTCGAGAGAGCGAGTGAGAGAGTGAGTGAGAGAGTGAGTGAGAGAGAGAATGTGTGTGTGTGTGTATATATTATATCTCCGTCTATAGATCTCTCTTCTGGGCTTACCGATATGCTTTTAGACTTGAGCATTGTATTGTAAAATGGCTTCATGCCAATGCAAACTCTTAATTGGTTTTCTTTTTGTTTTCATATGGGTTTTTGAAACAAATAGTTTTATTGAACAATACGAATTAAAAGAAAATGTCTCACAATATGTATTGAATTTTTTAATAGGAGTTTTGTTTCCTCTCAATCAAAAAAAATGTTAAGGGATCTATTTGAAGGCATTTAGTGTTAATGAAAATTACTAGTGTCCATGATTGAAAATAACATTTTATTAAGGCTGATCTAGAGTATAATAACCCGAGTTAAACAATCAGAGTTGCAGAAAACAAGTCTAAATATATACAGTTCTGCGTTCCTCAGTAAAGTTTTATAACGCATTTTTCGTTTCAGGTTTACTCTTGATCTCATACAGTAAGGTCTCTTAAGCACCTCTTTCCATTATGTAAGAGCTGAGCAGATCAGCTCCATATATATTATCATTGTGTATTATTAGGAAGTCCATGTCCTTTTGAAACGCATTTTCTTAGAGGACAGTGTATCTGATGCAAGCAAGAATATGCATAAATAATGTTAAAAATGTTCTCACGACAAAGATGCAATCATCGATCATCTCTGAAAGACATTTAAATGTGTACAACATTTTTTTTCCAGCTGTAAAGACCAGCTGGGCACAACTCCACCTCAGCAGTCAACAGTTGAAAAGTGACCAGTTTAGCTTTGCAACATGTTTTTCACTGTACTACTAATGCTAGATCCATCTAAAATAGAAACTATATATTTCGTTAACTTTACAGATTAAGTGGCGAGTGGGACAACCCCATTATTTTCTTGCCAATATTTTTTGTTTTGTACTTTCCCTTTGATCTGTATAAAAGAAATGGCTAAAGGTATGCGACCGAGAACAATAAGAGAAAACGATAAGAAAATACAGCGGAGTCTTGAATAAGGGATGTAATTACGACTAAGTACTATTCAGGATACAAAAGCCAGAGGCAAGACATCTGTTCAATAGGGGATGAAAAGAATAGGCAGAAAAAAGTGAAGGCCAATACCACCATATCAACTGCTGTTGGACAATGGCAGAAATCAATTGATTACTATCAAAAGTATTTCTCATCAACCAAAACACTCCTCAAACTATTGAGTAGCTTGATGCATTTTCCGCTGACTGCTTAACAGGCAAGCATTTCCTGTTCTACCAGAAATTCTGATTTTGCAATGCTATTATTGAAATCATGGATAATTACATACCTTAATATGGAATTCCAAGTTTTCATCCATAGAATAAATATAATTAAAAATATCTTGCACTATCCTTGGAATAATTCCCATTCCGTCTGGATCATGGAGTACTCCCTATTTTAAACAAAAAAAGAATGCAGGTTAGTCATCATGATCAAAACCAAACTTAAGTGCAATGACATTCCACCATCAACATTTTTCATCTTGGTATGTAATAAGTGTAAATAGATCACAGCAATGTAAAATGTTAGTTTCATGTAAGAAACGGCATATGCATGTTTATTTCATTATTGCAATATTGGTGCTCCAATTCTCTTTCACACTCCATTTTGGAGAGCCAAAATCTTTTCTCTGTTTCGACAGGGATATTGAGATTACGGTTTCATGTCGCTTCCTACGACAGCACTGACCAATCAAAGCTTTGGCTTAGTTTTTAAGGCACTCCACCTAAGATTTAAACTGATACATACTGCCTGTTCCACATTCCTGAACATACATAGAGCCTTTGTAGATCTGCTGCACCACACATGGTCAAGCAACAATACCTAACCCTCATGTGTTGCTGGTTTTTGTTTTACAGAGAGGATTCTAAGGATAAAGAAATACTTGTGTGTGTGTTTAAGTTTGCCTTTATTATTACACTACTTACATTTTTCATTCTTTTGCGTCGCACTCTCCCCCTGCCTTCTCCATGTGAGGAGAGAGGGGTTTCAAAGCATGTTTTTCGACTAGAGTTCTTGACAACACATTCTCAAAGAATGCAAGTAGTACATAAGGTTAAAGACATAGATAAAGGAACATAGCAGTATTAAGTTAATAGCACTGGCCAAAGGTTTTTTCATGTACCACAGGCAGTAAAAACATGATAAAAATAAAAAATATATATATGACAATTTCACTTTACCAAGTTTTTTGCACCTGTCAGAGGGCCACTATCTACAGTTCTCGTAGCAACTGAAGATTGAAACGTAAAGTTAAGGCGAAAACTAATTAGTTTGGACAGTACGGCATAGGCTGGACAAGATGGATTAGGAAAATGTTATTTACTCAGGAAGCATCCGTTTGTGGCATTAAGTGCTGTAAATTCACATGCTTAGCATAAGTCCACCATCTAGTGTTGGTCTTGGATGTGTGCAAGTTGTTTTTCTTCAAAGATGTTTTTCGGGTCACGAAGTAGTGCGACGACTCCTCTTGCTGGTAATGCACATGGTCATCGACTCCTTTGTTAGATTGTTTTCCCACAGGGCCGGTGAGGATAGTACACGATGAAAGAGTGGTATAAGGCAATGTCCATGCTAATGAAGTCTTTGTGAAGTAATTATGAAAGTAACTGTAACAAACACAGGTGTCAGGGGAGGAGGGTGGTCGCATGTGAATCTACAGCACTACAAGCCACGAACAGATGCTTACTCGGTAAGTAACATTTTCCGTTTGAGGCATTTGTGGCTGTAGATACACATGCTGAGGATAGACTGTAAAGCAGTTCTCCTCCATAAGCCGTGGTTAACATGTGGGAGTTACAGTGGTTTGAAATAGTGTACGTAGGACTGCTTGTCCCACATTGGCCTGTTGACATGCCAATACATCTGCTAATTAATGTTTTGCAAATGTATGAGGGGTATAGCATGCAGCTGTTTTACATATGTCAGCTATAGGTAAGTTTCCTAGGAAGGCCATTGAAGCTAATTTTTTATGAGTGCAGTGAGCTTTAGGAGGAACATGTAAAGTTCTTTCAGCTTTAGCATAGCATGTTTGGATGCATTTAACAATCCATCTTGCAATGCCAGATTTAGAAATGGCCTTTTACTTCAGAGGTTTTGTAAAAGCGACCAATAATTGTGTATTTCTAAATGATTTAGTCCTGTCAATGTAACACATGAGAGCTCTTTTTATGCCTAACCTGAATGCGAACATTTTAAATCGACAAAGATGCACTTGGAACCGTCTTAATCCGCGCCCTGTGCAAAGTTCGGTGTACGCACGCACAAGCACGATTGAGACTGACATGGAACGCAGAAACTCCGAGGAAAACATGCAGAGGAAACTCTGAGGCGCCACTGACCCACTGTGCCGCCGAACCACCTTCAACCCCCCGCCGCTTGCCCAATCAGGCCCAACCGACAATCGACCGTCCAAACTGCCCCATCTCGAACCGCCCGGACCTCTGCAGGATCCAGAGCAAGTCGGAACCACACCGCGAGGAGATCCGGTGGCCCAGAGGATTGGAGGTTGGTGCTCGGGGGGAGTAGGAGACCGGGAGCCAGTGTAGTCAGCGTGGCGCGGGAGGGGGGGCTGACATCTCCCCACCACTCCATCGCAGTCTGTGCTTGTGCTGTTTGTGCTAGGTCCCAGCCATCCCACCCCACCCGGGACCAGCGGCGGCACTAGAGAGGCTGCAGAGGCTGCCTGGACATTACCGGGTGCAGCCTGCGGTGCGCCCGGTGAGCCCCACTCACCTCTGCCTCTGCCACCGCCACTATTGCCACTTCAGGTCCACAGCTGAAGGACATTTTACAACGCCGTCGGCCTATAGCCCCCAATCATAAAACAGTGGGGCCCACGAACTGCAGAGGCTGACAAGGGAGCCACCCCCGCCTCCGAACCCGCTCGAGATCCCCGGACATCCAACCGCCTCTGGGAAGTAGGCTCCTGTGAGAAGGGCATGGTGGGGGGCAACCCAACTGGATAGCCCGTCTGAAACCACTCAGCCACTGCCACTCCTCTACAGACCCTCACCAATCCGGCTGCCACCGTCCCATACATATTGCCGGGCACAGCAGGCAGCGACAGAGCGAAGTAGCCGGCAAAGGCGAGGGCAATAGCACGGAAAAGGCAGGAAAAGGGAAGGACTCCTGCAAGAGCAGCAGGGCTACTGACCTCTCTCCTGGCGACAGCCTTCGGGCCACAGGGCCGCACTTGCACAGAACCATTCAACTATCCAAATCCATTCATTCATGGGTCATCGCTCAGCCCCACTCTTCAACATCTACATGGCCCCCCTCGCCGCCATCGTCAGACAGCATGGGCTCAGCATAGTATCCTACGCCGACAACACCCAGCTCATCCTCTCCCTCACGAAGAACCCTGAAGACACCAGGCTCAGCTTTCAGGAAGGAATGAAGGACGTCACACCCTGGATGAGCAACAGCTGCCTAAGGCTCAACTCGGAGAAGACAGAGGTCCTCATCCTTGGACCCTAGCCCTCGGCCTGGGACAACACCTGGTGGCCCTCCGCACTCAGAAACCCACCCACCCCGCCAGACCATGCCCGGAACTTCGGCATCATCCTAGACTTCTCCCTCACCATGACCTGCCAGATCAACGTCGTCACCTCCACCTGCTTCAACTCCCTCCACATCCTCCGCAAGACCTTCAAGTGGATTCCCCCCCGAAGCCAGAAAGACCGTCACCCACACACTCATAACCTGCAGACTGGACTACGGTAACGCCCTCTACGCTGGAATCAACAAACCCCTCCTACACAAACTCCAGACCATCCAGAACACTGCAGCTCGACTCGTCCTCGGAACCCCACGACATGAGCACATGACCCAGCACCTGCGACCTCCACTGGCTCCCCGTCAAGAAGAGAGTAACCTTCAAGCTACTCACCCACGCCTACAAATCCCTCCACATCGGACCCAAATACCTCAACGAAAGAGTCTCCTTCCACGTACCCAGAAGAAACCTCCGCTCCGCCGACCTCGCCCTAGCAGAGACCCAGCGCATCCGCAGAACCAGAGCAAGTGGAAGAGCCTTCTCCTACGTGTCAAAGGCCTGGAACGAGCTCCCAGTCAACATCAGACGCTCCCCTACCCTGCACACCTTCAGGAAGAGCCTCAATACCTGGCTCTTCGGCTGATCCGGAGCTGCACCCCCCTCAGAGCCTTGAGACCCTCACGGGTGAGTAGAGCGCTCTAAAAAAAACCCGATTGATTGATTGATTCATGGGAGCTTACAGAGTCTTGCCGATTCCCTGATACCCTGCCCCAAGAGCCCAGTTGAGTCCCTGCCAAACCCCTGTTGATACTACAAGAACACCAGAGAAGGGCAGCCACCACTGCAGAGTGCAAGAGGCAACCCCACCTCTGAACTCTCCAACCAGGCCAGAGAAACAAAGGGAAGCAGTGGGGCACCAGCACGGGCCTTAAGTCTGCACAAAGCGGCGCTAACCAGGGCAGTAAGCAGTGCACAGAGCACAGTAAAGGGAGGCCACCGGACAACAAATGAGGTCAGGAAGGACAAGGGCAGACATTCCCCCCCCAAGGCCGGCGGGAAAAATGGGAAGAAACGAAAGCCATGTCCCACCACTCAAACCAGTACAAAGCTCCACTAATCGCAACTGAGCCAGAATTAAAGGACATGACGATGCCATGCAGCGAGGGGGCTGGCCTGAACCAATCAGCAAATCTAATCCAACCGAAAATCTACACGAAATTCAGCTTTCTAAAAGATGCAGAATCTGCTCTCTTCTCAAGTAATGCCGCCCTTAAAGACCTGCAGACCCCACTGCAGCCTCTACAGCTGCCCTCCCATTTCACACAGCCCCAAGAGGAGGACGTTCAACCCAAGGAAGCCACGACCTGCCCACTCTCGCACAATCATTCAGAGGCAACGACTATCATTCCTACATCAGTCACAATAGATCAACCCATCCATCCTCCTCTTCAATCAATTTTTAGCAATACATACCATACCTATAACAACGGATCAAAATCTATCTTCAAATAGGCAACCAGGAACCCTGATTCGAACCTTGACTCTAGATGCACATCAAGTAGCACAAGAACAAAAAGAGGCTCAATCCAGAATAACCCCAGCACTCGCATCAGCATCACCCTCGGCCCCAGAGGAGGGGCCTGCACAGCCAGCAACCAAACTAAAGGTCTCTGGGGCACACAAAAGCAGCAGATGACAATAATTATCCCTCCACAGGATCCCTAATCAGTGAGAGGAGCACGCAGAGTCATCAGACAGAACCTCAACTGGAAGTTACACTGATTCCATCACCCAAGGACACCAATGCTACTTCAGACTCGATGTCTCGATCTTCAAGAGCCAACGCCTCAACTCCAGTGGCGGCCTGGCCGTCCACCTGCGATGACCCACTGCCCGCAGGGTTGGGTGGGCCCAACAACACACACCACGAGGAGGGGTGGGTGTCCCTCTCTAACCTGAACACGCAAGAATGGGAGGACATGCTAGCCTCCTACTCGCTATATCTCCAAAATGGGGCACTCCCCGCCAAGCAGCCTAAGGACAGCTGGTTACTGCCATGACTGGTTACTGCCATGACCCCAGGGAGGGGGCTAAGGAGGAGTCCAAGGGAGACGAGAGCACCAAAGCACAACCTGGATCTGCATGGGACTCCCTCCTGAACCATACAACTGTCTGTCGAAGCACTGCAATACCAGCCCAATAAGATGGATATCTGTGAGAAAGTGCCCTCTTTCTTGCATGGTATGCCCCCACTTTTTGCTGAATTGCTGATGTGCTTGGACTGAGTGTGCCCTGGGCTCCTGCCAATCAGGTACCCAGGGCCTGTGTTCCTTCCCTTAAACTGCATTGAAGCCTAAACCCAATTGGCATCTCTGGCCACAGGTAGGCCCCTGGTAAATGGTACCTCTGGTACCCAGGGCACTGTGACCAGAGAAGGCCTCCAAGGGCTGCAGCACTTATTGTGCCACCCTTGGATACCCTGTACCCTGACACACACACACTGCCTTTGCAGGCTGCGTGTCTTGGTGCAGAACAAAGTGAAGAGTCGACATGGCACACATCCCTGTGTGCCATGCCCACAGACCACTGCCCTGGCATACCTCAGTCACACCTCTAGCTGGGTGCCCTATGCCAGTGGTGAGGGTACAGGTGCATGAGCCCTGTGCCCCTACAGTACCCAGGTCCATTCCTGGGCACTGTAAGTGCAGTGCTGCCATTAAGAGTATATGGTGCTGGGAGTTTGTCATTACGAACTCCACAGCCCCATAATGGCTACACTGAAGACTGGGAAGTTTGATATCAAACTTCTCAGCACATTAAACCCACACTGATGCCAGTGTGGGATTTAATGTAAAATGCACGACAGAGGGCATCTTAGAGATCCCCCCTGAAACTCGACCAACTCCCAGTGACCTGACTGAGTGGCTGCCGAGGCTGCCACCCCCAGACATGTTTCTGGACCCCTGGGTCGAGAGCTTGCTGCTCTCGGGGCCTGAAACAATGCACATCCTGGGACGAGGTGCCAAGCCTCCTCCCCAGGATGGGCAGGGTTCACGAAGGAGAAGCTTCAAAGGCATACCGCCTTTGTGAGCCTCTCCAGACCACTTGCTGTACTCAGCAACTGGTCCCCACTGGTTCCACCCCCCCCTTTGGCGGGAGACCCGGAGGGAAAAACAAAGTGAGCAAGACAGGTGTGCCCACCTCTGCCAACTCCACCCCTAGGGTGGGGGAGGCGAGGTGAAGCACAACCTCGAGTCCCCGCCATCTTGAGGATAGGGGGACCCAGCCAACCAAGGACAGGCTCCTGCCCCCCTCCCACTGGAGAGTGGCAGAGTAGGGGGTGTACCCACCCCAGGGAAGGGACCCATTGGTCCCTGCCCTTTACCTACCTGTAACGCCCCTAAATTCAGTATTTAGGGGCACCCTGAACCTTCCTTCCTTAGATCCCGATGCCAAAACGACAAGAAGAGCAAGAAGAAAGAAGACCAGCCGTGCAGCTGCTAACAAGAGGACGACACCAACTGACTTGGCCCCAGCCCTACCGGCCTGTCGACCCTCGAACCTGCTCCTGCTAAACCCCGGCCTCTTCAGTGGTCAGCAACCTCAAAAACCCCAGAGGACCTGACTGCCTTGCTCAACTAAAAGACTGACTCCCACGAGCAGTGGTTCTGCTCAAAGTATCTGCAACCCCCAGGCCAGCCTGAGACCGCGGATCCTGCCCACTCTGCACCCGCCGAGCCCGAGCCAAGCCAAAGTGGACAGAGACCACGAGGACGTCCCCCCGGCGACTGTGACCAAGAATCCAGCACCCAAGGACTCCCCTCGACGCTCCTGACGACGCCTGCAGCCTCAATACCAGGGACCCCTCCAACCGCGACCAGCAGAGGGTAAGATTTCCGACGCCTAAAGACACCCCTGCACCTGGCGCCCAACGGCCTCCTGTGTCCAACTCCTGGGTGCCTACCCTTCCTACAGCTTCCCAACTTACCTCTCGAAGTGGTGGTCGCACCTAAAGAATCACCGTCCCCGAGCTTGCAGCCTTTGTTCGTCTTGCAGCTTTCTCATTGAAATCCATTGGGCGCCCGACGGCCCAAAAGCCTACTGCACCCGGCCGCCCCAGTGCCGCTGAGGGTGCACCAACTACCCTGTTCGACTTGCCCTGAGTAAGTGACCAGGAGCTTTGCCCCCACAGCCGAGTGGCCTGCCTGCCAGCAGCCACCAACCAAAAGGCCCCCCGCCCGCCATAGGCTAACGTTGGGCCTACTCTCTCTGCACCCGGCCGCCCCTGTGGGTGTAACAGTACAAACCTGAACCTGGGAGACCCGACTGTTCCTTCCTTTCCCCCCGAGTCTTGCCCCAGAACCTTAACTCTGCCAGCCGAGTACTTACCCGAAAGTCGATAACTTGCATTTTCTCCATAGGGTAACATTGACTGGTTTTCACCAGAAATTCTTCTAAGTGTCGAGTTTTGGAACTTCGAAATATTCACTAAAAATCGTCCGAATACCAAAATCGAAATCGAAATTACTCACCTGTTCTCAGGAGAGATCCCAGTGCTGGATTTAGGTACCCAGCACTGACTAGAAAAAGTGATTACAACTGTGATTTTCCGGTAAGTTGATTTTCCTCCATAGGATAACAGTGTCAATTTTTGCAACATACAAATATTCCTTAAAAATCGCCTGTGTAATAAAAACGATTTCTTTCAACTGTTTACAGGAAATGCACCAGGGCTGAATCCAGGATCCAGCCCTGAGTAAGAAAAACATTCGTAAAGTAATTCTATTACGGTTTACTTAAAAATCCCATTGAGCTCAATGTTATAGTATATCAAGTATTGTGTTGCCTATTGCAACCCCTGTACTATATTGCATTTAAAGTCTATTGTTCATTGAAAGTATTCAACAAACGGAATCATATCTTGAGAAAGTATTTTTATGCAAACCTGTGGTTCTAAAATAAAACAGTATATTTTTTATACAAAACAATTGGCCTAGAGTTCAGTTCTTGAGTGTGTGGATTCATTTGCTGACTGAGTGTGTACATCAAATGCTTTACACTGTCCTCTGATACTGCCTTACTGCTCGACCAAGCTACCACTTTAGAGAGTAAGGTTCTATCTAACTTTAACCTCTGCCAAGCCTCTGGAGACCCTTGGACTCTATAGACACTGTACCTCACTTTGGTGCAGTATATATAGAGCCAGTTTCTTACAATATCCAGCTGTCCTTACTGAACACCCTGGCGCTGTTCGTTGCGGGTATCGATGAACAACTGGGAGACCTCAACGGCCTAATGAAAAGAGCCCAATCTGAAGTGCGAACAAGCTGTGGCTGCGGCCAACATTGTGGACAAACTATCCACTCTCCCCTCAATGTTAAACACCATGCTCAAGGACCGGAGGAACACATCAACAGTTCCCATTTGCACGCTACCTGCAGGCAAGAACAGCGAATCAGGCCCAGAGCGAGGAAGGCACAACAACTCAAACAACTTAGAAGCGTTCCAAAATCATAAGCTGGAGAGCTCAGTCACCCAAAACACCAAAGGGCCCATAGGAATTCCCAAAGAACTATCGGCGGTGGATCAAGCTGGAACACATCTAAAGCCCAACGCGAAGCAACTGCGACAGCAAAGGAGGAAAGGCCGCAACTAGAAATACTCCCCAAACCAAACAGCCTTTTTCCCCATCTTCAGCCAACAATGGGCCCAAACAGACACCATGCCCACGATTTAAGTAAACAAAACAGGGATCCGCAATCTCCTGATAACAAAATCAGCCCAGGAGGCTTGTCTCCTCTACAAAACATCAGGTGCACAATCGCCCAAGACATCAGGGCCAAGCCATTGTGCAAGTCCGCCTCTCACAGCAATAGACGCTATTCAGATCAAGGTCCAGAACACATCACTGGGTCCCCGAACACACCTCCCTCCACAGCCCAGCCTCGCCAAGCCACAACAAGGGAAGAGTATCAAAAGGGACCAGCGCCAGCAGTCACTAGAGGTCCCGAGGCAGCAGAGGATACATGCAATGGGGCTGGACATGAATGTGCAGCCGAGCAACAGTGCGAGGCAAACGGCTCAAAACTCAGCCACATCCAACACTTCAGGGTGCAGCTAACAGAACACAGCCGAGGGTCATCTGTGCAAATCACACTCCCCTGAGCAGCTATCTACAGGACCAACCACAAGTAATTCAAAGGTCGAGAATGTAAGATTAAAAATCCCAAGAGAGCTGGAGCAACTCCAAATAAATTAAGAAACCCAACTCCACCGCCAATGTGCAACTGCAAACCCGAGAGAGAGCTACCTCAGTGAATACAGAGCCCTAGCACTACCAAGCCTACCACAAACTCCATCCTGCTCAAGCCTGAGTACACCTCGAAAGGGAACGATGACATTTTGAACAGGGGGAACATTCTGCGGTTACTAGGGGCCACCTCAAACCTTGCAGATTTTAGCTCAAATGTCTTACTCTTAATAGAGTTTATCCGCCCACAAACCCCTCGATACCTGAGGCTACCAGGGCTACGTTGAGAACGACTCCAATCGCCCAGAAAGTACTAGCCGAGCACCGCACCTAAAAAGCCTGGGGAATTAACGTACAAGTTACTTACCTTCAGTAACGATATATCTGTAACTGTAAAATTCTGTTGCTTATAACGGAAGCGGAGGGAGGGAAGAGGGTGAATTGCTCAGAAACATTAATATAGCAATTACTAAGTTCAGCCAAGAGACTTAGAAAGACATACCATAAAGAGAAAGAAACTCCATCGGTGACACATTGGATCTCCTTACACTTTGGCATTGGAGAGAATCACACACAACATCCAAGGCACAAGCACTCAATTTCACAAAATATGGAGCCTGCTGGTAGACAACCTAAAGCCAATGGCTCGGTGGAGTGAACAACCTTCAACGCACCTGACTCTTGCCTTTTTTTTGCTGGATCCTACAGTCACAGAGCGGTACGGGGGAGAGGCATACGAACAAGTTACTTACCTTCTGTAACGATATATCTGTAAGAAACATAGGTTAGTTATACATTCCTTACCTTAGAATTACCCCCAGGTGTCAGACTGGATCCGGAGAGTTTTTTCGTCATCAGTACCCCTGCGCGTCGGAAGGTGGCGTTGGTCGGCTCCGCGTTCGTCGTAGGCGTCCTGGTCGCCGGGATGACGTCGCGGTAGCTACATAGACGCCGCCCTCGCACGCGGACGTCAGTTCTGTACACTACTTTCCACGCTAGAAGCACAGAGCCATGTAAGACACTGACCACTAGTGCACAAAACTAGGGCCCTGAAAGGAAGTCCTTAACCCTAGAAGTCAGTTCGCAGAACGGGGAGGATGGGTGGGGCGGTAAGGAATCTATAACTAACCTATGTTTCTTACAGATATATCGCTACCGAAGGCAAAGTAACTTGTTCATCTGAAAGAAACAGTTCGTTATAGATTCCTTACCTTATAATAGATACCCCAGCAATACAAAGCCCGGAGGTGGGTCTGCGAACTAAGTTCACACCAGAAAGTCCTGAAGAACAGAACGGCCAAAGAAGCCGTCTCTCCGGACTTGGCTGTCCAGGAAGTAGTGTCTGGTGAACGTGTGCAGCGATGCCCACGTAGCTGCCTGACAGATGTCATTTAGGGGGACTCCTCGTCCCAAAGCAGTGTTAGCTGCCGTCGCCCTGGTGGAATGGGCGCGCAGTCCCACTGGAGGCTCCTTCTTTGCCAAAGAATAGCAGGCTTTGATGCACAGAACGACCCACCTGGAGACGGTCAGTTTGTGCACGGCCAGACCTTTCTTATCGCCCACGTAACCAACAAAGAGCTGGTCGTCCACCCGGAATTGTTTGGTGCGATCCAAGTAGAAGGAAAGCGCACGTTTTGGATCCAGACGGTGGAGTCTCTCTTCCTCTTTTGAAGGATGCGGAGGCGGAAAGATGGTGGGCAAAGTGATGGTCTGCCCAATGTGGAAAGAAGTAACCACCTTGGGAAGAAAGGAAGGTCTAGTTCTGAGGACAACCTTATCCGGATGGACAGCCAGAAAGGGAGGCTTGGAAGAAAGGTTGTAGCTCACTCACCCTGCGCGCAGAGGTGATGGCCACCAGAAAGGCAGTTTTCAAAGTTAGAAGCCTGAGAGGACAGTTATGTAGAGGCTCAAAGGGTGCGCACATAAGGTAGGTAAGAACCAAGTTCAAGTCCCACTGAGGCATTACAAAGGGAACAGGAGGAAAGAGATGAGTAATGCCCTTAAGGAAGCGATTTACAACAGGGGACTTGAAAAGAGAAGGCTGATCAGGAAGCCTAAGAAAGGCTCAAATATCTGAGAGATAGCCCTTATGAGTGCCCAGAGCAGAGCCCTGCTGGGCCAAAGAAAGGAGGAACAAGAGAACCTCAGAAAAAGGGGCGGAAAGGGGATCCACAGCCTTTGCTGTGCACCATGCCACAAATTTGTTCCATCTGCAGGCGTATACCGTTTCAGTGGAGGGACGCCTGGCTGCCAAGATAACATCACAAACTTCGGGAGGCAAGTCAAATGACGTCAACTGCCGCCGCTCAATCTCCATGCAAGGAGGTGGAGGCTGGACAGGATCGGGTGGAGGACCGTCCCCTGCTGCTGCGACAGAAGATCCTCCCGACGAGGCAGTCTGATCGGAGGATCGATGGCCATGTTGAGCAGCTCGGAATACCAGACTCTTCGTGCCTAATCCGGAGCCACAAGAATAACTTGGGCCCGATCGCGCTTGATCTTCTTCAGCACTCTGGGCAGAAGTGGTATAGGCGGAAAGGCGTACAACAGACTGCAACTCTATTCGCGACGAAAAGCGTCGCCGAGCGAGTGCCGCATTGGAAATTCCAACGCGCAGAACTGAGGACATTGCGCGTTCTCTTCGGTGGCGAATAGATCTAACCAAGGCTCTCCCCACTGCTGAAAGAGGTCTTGCACCACCTCCGAGTGAAGACGCCATTCGTGATCCATCATGCACCTGCAGCTGAGTTGGTCCGCCCTGGCGTTCAGGGAGCCTGCTAGGTGTTGAACCACCAGGGATATGCCCTGATGTTCCAGCCATGTCCAAAGGCGGAGGGCCTCCTGACATAGGGTCCACGACCCCACCCCGCCCTGTTTGTTGCAGTACCACATGGCGGTGGTGTTGTCTGTGAACACCTGCACTACTCTTCCCCGGACAGAGGGAAGGAATGCTTTTAGTGCAAGACGAATCGCCCGAAGCTCCAGAATGTTGATGTGGAGCTCGGACTCCGCCGGAGACCAGAGGCCTCTGATCTCCGCCTGCCCCATGTGGCCGCCCCATCCCAGAAGTGATGCATCGGTCACCACTGGGAACTCTGGTTGAGGAAGGGAGAGGGATCTGCCGTCGGACCCAATCCTGGTTCATTAGCCACCGCTGCAATTGGTGTGCAGGGCCCTCCGAGATCTGGACGCAATCGGACAGAGTCCCCTGATGTTGTGCCCACTGGAACTTCAGGTCCCACTGCAGAGCCTGCATATGCCATCTGGCATGGTCCACCAGCAGGATGCCATCAGGCCCAGTAGCCGGAGGGTCATCCTGACCGAAACCCGGGATAGAGGCTGAAAGATCGGAATCATAGCCCGAATATCCCGGACTCGCTGTTCGGGAGGATAGACCAGAAACTGTGCTGTGTCCAGAACCGCTCCAATAAAGAGGATCTTCTGAGAGGGAGTCAGGTGTGACTTCGGCACATTGATGGAAAACCCCAGCAAATGCAGGAGGTCAGCTGTAGCCTGGAGGTGGGAGACGACAGCCTGGGGCAAGCCCGCCTTCAACAGCCAGTCGTCGAGATAGGGGAAGGCTGGAACCCCTGATCTGCGCAGATGAGCTGCGACCACCGCCATCACTTTCGTGAACACCCGAGGGAAGCTGGTAAGGCCAAAGGGGAGCACAGTAAACTGAAAGTGCTCGTGGCCTACCGTGAACCGCAGGTAATGCCGGTGGGCCGGCAGGACGGGGATGTGGAAAGAAGCGTCCTGCAAGTCCAACGCTACCATCCAGTCTCCATGGTCTAGGGCAGACAGGACCAGAGATAGCGTCAACATTTTGAACTTTTCCTTCCGGAGGAAGCGGTTGACGTTCCTGAGATCCAAGATAGGACGCAGGCTTTTGTCCTTTTTGGGCACCAGAAAGTAGTAGGAATAGCAACCACGACCCTACTTCTGGGACAGGAACTCCCTCGATGGCTCCATTGGCCAAGAGTGCCGAAACTTCCTGTTGGAGAAGGGCCAGATGATCCCCTGACATGCGATGGTACTGAGGCGGCATGGCGGGAGGGGTAGTCTCGAAGGGGAGGGAGTAGCCTCTTCGGACTATTTGCAAAACCCACCTGTCCGACATGATGGTGCCCCAGTGGGGGAGGTGATGGCGAATCCTGCCACCCACTGGCATTTGGTGGCCCTGAAAGGTCGGACTAGGAAGGTTTGGAGGCTGCTGCAGAGGGGGCTGTGGTAGACTGGCCCGCCCGCTGGCCCCCAGAACCACGGCAGTGGTTCCCACATCCCCGGCCGCGCTGAGGCTCAACAGCTAGCGCCGGCCTGTGGCTCTGGGCAGGACGTGGCGGGGGCCCCCCTTCCGTAGCCACAAAAGGGGCGAAAGGCAGACTGTGCAGGGTGGGTGGTGGAGAGGCCCAAGGACCTGGCCGTAGCCCGAGAGTCCCTAAAGCACTCCAGCGCGTTGTCTGCTTTGTCGCCGAATAGGCGACGGTCATCAAAGGGCATGCCCATAAGAGTGGATTGGACATCCCCTGAAAAACCAGTCGACCTCAACCAGGCGTAGCGTCGAAGGGCTACCGATGTGCAAATCGTCCTGCCAAGTGAGTTGGCGGTATCCAGCCCACAGCGGATGGTAAACTTTGCTGCGTCTCTCCCTGCGGCAACTGCCTGAGAGAGTACGGCCCGGGCCTCCTCCAGGCACTGAGGCAGCACTTATGCAACCGTGTCCCCAACCGGAGTGGGTGTAACAGCCCAACAGACATGCAGTGTTTACCGACCGCAGTCCCAAGCTGGAGGAAGAAAACATCTTCTTCCAAGGTGGTCCAGCTTTTTGTATTCCCTATCAGGTGGAGCGGTAGGGAATGCGCCCTTAGAGGTGGAGGCTTGGACCACCAAGCTCTCAGGGGTGGGGTGTTGGGAGATCAAAGTGGGGTCGCCCGGGGCCGGGCGTTGGCGTCGGGCAATCATCCTATCCACAGGAGCCCCTGTGTTGGGCCTGGACCAGGTGCCCAAAAGGATGTCTGTTAGAGCTTCATTAAACAGCAGCAGGGGCTACGAAAAGCTCGCTGCCGGCTGAAGCACCTCTGCCACCGTAGGTAGCTCGAGGTGCAGAGCCTCAGCCACCCTACGCAACACCACTGCGTACGACGCTCCCTCCTTCGTAGCCACGGTAGGAGGAGACAACATGCCAAGGTCTGGTGAGGTATCCAGACCACTGGCTTCCCCCAGTTTCTCCCTCCAGTCCAGTTCATAACCTAACTGGTCTGTTAAAGGGTCTCCAGACCCTCACAGCCCTCCTCTGGCTGCCAATCTGGTCTCAAAGAGCCTGGGTAGAACAGGGGCACAAAAGTACCCGTCTGCGCCGGATCCGGTGCCGGTCGACGCCAGTCCGGCTCCGTGTCTACCTCGAGGAGGAGGCCGGGGTCGGCTGGGAACACAGACGACGCCGGTTGCGGACGTGGTGCCGGTGGAATCGGCACCGGGGAGGTGTTACAAGGTCGACCGGCGCCGATCCGGATCCAGGCCTGGATCCAAGGGGGCCCTGCGGTGCCGAGGCCGGAGCCGCCGGCGTCGAAGGCCCAGGGCCCCCAGCCGAGTCCGCGGGGCCCAAAGGCGCGCCGGCAGAGTCGGGCAGCCCAAAGATGGCATGCATCGCTTCGTAAAACTGACTAAGCTGGGCAGGGGTCGCTCCGGATCCCGGAAAGGGAGGGAAGCCCCGAGTCGGCCCTTCGGGCTCCGCACGCGGAGCCGCGGGAGGGGCACCACCCGCATCCCGTCGGCCGACAGACGGGGAGAAGTCGAAGAGCGACGATGCTTCTTCAACTTCTTCTTGTGCTTCGACTTAGCTGACCCAGAGTGCAAAGACTTGGATGAGGCGTGATGGCTCCGCGACCGGTCCCTCGACCTCCTACGCGACCGGGACCTCGAACGGCGCGGAGCCGACTGCCGGGCCTTGAGAAGCTTTTGGGACCACTCCCGCAAAGACTTCGGATTCATGGTCCGGCAGTCAGAGCACGACTTGGGGTCGGGGTCGCGCTCCAGGCAGAAGAGGCACACGCGGTGCGGATCCGCCACCGACATCAGTCGGCTACAGGAACCGCAAGCCTTGTAGCCGGGCATCCCTCGTACACGAGGAGTCGAACTCAAAAACGATGTAGACTAAAGTCGAGAAAAGGTCAGTCAAAAAGTGACTGGGGGTACCGCTCTATTTGGATCTGCGCTTGCTGGCGCGGAAAAAGAAGGAACTGATGTCAGCGCGCGAGGGCGGCGTCTATGTAGCTACCGCGACGTCATCCCAGCAACCAAGACGCCTACGACGAACGCGGAGTCGACCGACGCCACCTTCCGACGCGCAGGGGTACTGCTGACAAAAAAACTTTCCGGATCCAGTCTGACGCCTGGGGGTAATTCTAAGGTAAGGAATCTATAACTAACTGTTTCTTTCAGATATTGTACCTAACAAAAACCCGGATACCCAACGCCACTGCTTGCCCTTAGTCAGAGGTCTGTAGCAACCAATCCTCCCAGGCGCACCAACTCAGTGCTCAGAGGGGCCTTGGGGCAATCACCACAATGGAGGCCAACCCAAGCGGGAAACCAACAACGTGGCCCTCGAGCAGCACCAGCCCCAAGAAGCAGGCATCCAGCCCCCCGTGACGATCACTGTTTGAGTTTCAACCTGGGCAAAAGGTGTGGGTTTTGGAGCCAGTGGCACCAAGGGCACTCCAGGACAGATGGAGTGGCCCTTACCCTATCCTAGAAAAGACGAGTGAGGTCACCTACTTGGTTGACCTGGGCACAAACAGGACACTCAAAAGGGTTATCCATGTGAACCGCCTTAAGCTCCTCCATGACAGGACTGACATCACCATGCTGATGGTGACTGATGAGGATCAGGAGACAGTGAGTGAACCTCTCCCTGACCTCCTCTCATACAGCCCAAAAGATGGGTCAGTAGATGGAGTTGTCTTTTCAGACACCCTCTCTGCCCAACAGCAGACTGATTGCAAGCAAGTCTTGCAGCAGTATGCAAAGCTCTTTTCCTTGACCCCTGGTCAGACAAACTGGTGTACCCATGATGTGGACACTGGTGACAGTTTACCCGTCAAAAACAAAATCTATCGACAGTCTGATCAAATCAAGGAAAGCATCAGAGCTGAAGTCAGCAAGATGCTGGAGTTAGGGGTTATTGAACCCTCTGAGAGCCCCTGGACCAGCCCAGTGGTTCTAGTCCCCAAACCTCATCCACAGGGTAGAAAGAGAGTAATGAGGTTCTGTGTGGACTATAGAGGGCTCAACTATGTCACCAAGACAGATGCTCACCCTATCCCAAGAGCAAATTAGTTGATAGACAAATTGGGTGCAGCCAAATTTCTAAGTACCTTTGACTTAACTGCAGGGTACTGGCAAATTGGCATGGCCCCAGGAGCAAAAGAAAAGACAGCATTCTCCACACCTGATGGGCATTATCAGTTTACTGTTATGCCCTTTGGTTTAAAGAATGCCCCTGCCTCCTTCCAGAGGTTGGTGAATCAAGTCCTTGCTGGATTGGAGTCCTTTAGTGCAGCTTATCTAGATGATATTGCTGTCTTTAGTTCCACCTGGCAGGATCACCTGATCCACCTTGGGACGGTTTTAAATGCCCTGCAAACTGCAGACCTAACTATCAAGGCATCCAAACGCCAGATAGGGCAGGGAACTGTGGTGTACCTGGGCCGCCTTTTTGGTGGAGGCCAAGTACAACCCTTACAGTCCAAGATCCAGGCCATCCTGGACTGGGCAGCTCCAACAACCCAGACCCAAGTCAGGGCATTCCTTGGCTTTACTGGGTACTACAGGAGGTTTGTGAAAGGATATGGGTCCATTGTGGCTCCCCTCACAGAACTCCCCTCCAAGAAGATGCCCAAAAAGGTAAACTGGACAATTAGTTGTCAAAAGGCTTTTGACACCCTGAAAGAGGCTATGTGCTCAGCACCAATTCTCAAAGCTCCAGACTATGCCCAGCAGTTCATTGTGCAGACTGATGCCTCTGAGCTAGGGATAGGAGCGGTCCTATGCCAGACCAATGATGAAGGCCAAGACCAACCTGTAGCTTTTATAAGCAGAAGGCTTCTCCCCAGGGAGCAGCGTTGGAGTGCCATTGAGAGGGAGGCCTTTGCTGTGGTTTGGTCCCTGAAGAAGCTGAGACCATACTTGTTTGGTACTCACTTCCTAGTTCATACTGATCACAGACCTCTCGGATGGCTAATGCAAATGAAAGGTGAAAATCCTAAACTGTTGAGGTGGTCCATTTCCCTACAGGTAATGGACTTAGTAGTGGAACACAGACCTGGGACTGCCCATGCCAATGCAGATGGACTTTCCAGGTTCTTCCACTTACAAAATGAAGACTCTCTAGGGAAAGGTTAGTCTCATCCTGTTTCGTTGGGGGCGGGGCATTGTGTGAGAAAGTGCCCTCTTTCTACATGGTTGCCCCTACTTTTTGCTGAATTGCTGATGTGCTTTGACTGAGTGTGCCCTGGGTTCCTGCTAATCAGGTACCCAGGGCCTATGTTTTTTCCCTAAAACTGCATCGAAGCCTAAACCCAATTGGCATCTCTGGCCACAGGTCAGCCCCTGGTAAGTGGTACCACAGGTACCCAGGGCACTGTGACCAGAGAAGGCCTCTAAGGGCTGCAGCACTTATTGTGCCACCCTTAGAGGTCCTGTACCCTTACACTCACACACTGCCTTTGCAGGCTGCGTGTTTTGGTGCAGAACAAAGTGAAGAGTTGACATGGCACACATCTGTGTGTGCCATGCCTACAACCCACTGCCCTGGCATAGATCAGTCACCCCTCTAGCTGGGTGCACTATACCAGTGGTGAGGGTACAGGTGCATGAGCCCTGTACCCCTACAGTGTCTAAGTCCATTCTTAGACATTGTAAGTGCAGTGCTGCCATTAAGAGTATATGGTGCTGGGAGTTTGTCATTACGAACTCCACAGCACCATAATGGCTACACTGAAAACTGAGGAGTTTGGTATCAAACTTCTCAGCACATTAAAACCACACTGATGCCAGTGTGGGATTTAATGAAAATGCACACAGAGGGCATCTTAGAGATGCCCCCTGAAAACTAACCTACCACTAGTGTCCAGGCTGAGTGGCTGCTTTCAGCTGCCACCACCAGACATGTTTCTGGACTCCTGGGTTGAGAGCCTGCTGCTCTCTGGGGCCTGAAACAATGCACATCCTGGAACGAGGTGCCAAGCCTCCTCCCCCAGGATGGGCAGGGTTCACGAAGAGGAAGCTTCAAAAGCTTGCCGCCTTTGTGAGCTTCCCCAGGCCACTTGCTGCTGTCAGCAACTGGTCCCCACTGGTTCTGACCCCCACTTTGGGCGGGAGAACCGGCGGGAAAAACAAGTGAGGGAGAGAGGTGTGCCCACCTCTGCCAACTCCACCCCTCAGGTGGGGGAGGCGAGGTGAAGCACAACTCTCAGTCCCCACCATCTTGCAGATGGGGGCACTCAGCCAACCAGGGATAGGCTCATGCCCCCCTCCCACTGGAGGATGGCATAATAGGGGGTGTACCCACCCCAAGGAAGGGACCAATTGGTCCCTACCTTTTACCTACCTGTAGCGCCCCTAAATCTAGTATTCAGGGGTACCCCTGAACCTTGCTTCCTCAGACAAGAACCTGCAACAAGAAAAGAAGAAGGACTGAACAGCTGTGCCGAAGCTAACAAGAGGAAGACGCCCACTGACTAGGCCCTAGCCCTACCGACCTGTCTCCACCTCGAACCTGCTCCTGCGAAATCCTGGTGTGTCCTGCAGCCAGCAACCTCGAAAACCCCGGAGGACCTGCCTGCCTTCAACCACTTTGTCTCCTGTGAACACTGGATTTGTTCATCTGCAACCTCTGGCCCCGCCGGACACCGCGAATCCGCACCACTCTGCACCCGCCGTCTATGGCGCGAGCGGGCAAACACCACGAGGAGGTCCCCCCCAGCGATCCTGACCCGAGATCCGGCGACACCTGACCTGCCTCAAGCCTCCAGCCGACGCCTGCAGCCTAAATCCACAAGGTCCCCCCCCCCCCCAACCGCGACCAGGAGCTGGTAAGAAGATCCGACCCCAAAAGGCACCCCTGCACCCGACGCCCACGGCCTTGGGTGGCCAAACCGACGGTGCCCAACCAACCCCTAACTTCCCAACTTACCTCTCGAAGTGGTGGTCGCACCAAGAAGACCTTCGTCCCCAAGCCTGCAGTGCCTTTGCAATCCGGAGGTTCCCCATTGCAAACAACAGGGCGCCCGACATCGAAACAGCACCCTGCACCCGGCCGCCCCAGTGCCGCTGAGGGTGCACCTTTGGTGCTACTTTTTTCCCCATTTGCCCTGAGCTAAAGTCCAGGAGCTTTGCTCCCACAACCAAGTGGCCTGCTTGTCAGCAGCCACCAACCGGAGGCCCCCTATCCCCCATTGAATAACATTGGGCCTCAGCACTCTGCACCCGGCCGCTCTAGTGCAGCTGAGGGTGTAACTAGAGTGCATCCTTGACCCTGGGGGACCCCCGAGTCTACCCCCAGAACCTCAACCCCCACTACCAAATACTTACCTCAAAACCGATAACACTATTTTCCTCCATAGGATAACATTAACTGTTTTTCTGTGAAAAGTTTCCAATTGTGGAGTTTGAAAACCTAAAGAAATTCTCTAAAATTGTACTGTTTAAAAAAAACGATTTTACTTACCTGTTTACAGGAAATGTCCCAAAGTAGTATCCAGGTATACTACCCTGTGTAAGAAAAGTAATCTCAAAAGTACCTTACCTGTAATCTTACTGAAAATCCCATTCAAAGTATATGTACTGTATTCTTAAAAGCATTGCATTATCAGTAACACTACTGTAATTAAATCAAAGTACATTTACAATTGCAATCCAAACTGTGTTACAATCTGTACATTTACTGCAAAGTACTGATCACTTACCTGTGCCAGGCTTGCTTGGTTCTAGGAAATAAAATAACTAAAAGAATATTTTTATACAAAAACAATTGGTCTGAAGCTCAGTCTTTGAGTGTTTGAATTCATTTGCTGACAGTGTGTACAACAAATGTTTAACACTGTCCTCTGATACTGCCTTACTGCTCGACCACACTACCACAAATAGAGAGTGAGGTGCTATCTAACTTTACCTCTGCCTACCTTTGGGGTTCCACTGGACTCAGTGCACACTATACCTCACTTTGGTATATGTTATGTTATGTTATGTTAACTGATTTTGTAATGCGCGTAGCTACCCAAAAAGGGTTTCCCAGCGCAGACCGAGAGGAACCAACAAATAAAAAGAGTAAGTACTATTGATTAAACAGCCAAGCTTTCACTAATTTACGAAATTTTAAGTGAAGTGTTTCTTTATGGATCGCTATGGGAAGAGAGTTCCACAAGAGAGGACCAAGATAGGAAAAAGAACGGCCCCCATTCTTGTGAGTTTGGTCCTGGGAACCATGAATAATTCCTGTGTCGTAGAGCGTAACAGTCGAGAGGGCTGATAATGGCGGACCAGATTTTGCAGGTATTGAGGGGCAGTCCCAATCTTAATCTTAAACATATAGTCCAGGGCTTTAAACTTAGTCCGACTTTCCACTTTCAGCCAATGTAAATCTCTCAAAGCATTGGAGATTGAGGTCATTCTAGGGATTTTATAAAGTAACCTAGCGGCAGAGTTCTGCACCACTTGGAGCTTACGTAGCACATCTTTGTTTGCTCCCAAAAGAAGAATATTCCCATAGTCCAGTCTAGATGTAACAAGTGCCTGGACTACCGTCCTTTGAGTAGCATTGGGGAGCATCCAAATGATTTTCTTCAACCATTTTAAAATGGTGAAGCAGGTGGCTGCAGTTTTTACCGCATGTTGTTTCATGGATAATTTATTATCCATAATGAATCCCAAATTACGGGCTTGAGCGGTGGGCGAGGGTAAGGGTCCCATTTCGCTGGGCCAATGTTGGGGCCCCAAAGGTCCTCATTTTTCCAAAAATGAGGACCTCCGTTTTTCACCATTGAGCTTGAGTAAATTGGTTTTCATCCAAGATGCAATGTTGCTCAAGCCCATTTGGAGAGTTGAGGGCCTTGCACATTTCCCCGCAGATAGGAAAAAATTATTTGGGTGTCGTCAGCGTAAGAAAAGACAACCCAGCCTCCTCTGCAATCGCAGCCAAAGGTTGTAAATAGATATTGAACAGAAGGGGACTTAAAATTGATCCCTGAGGTACCCCATAAGGAGAAAAAGAATTTTAGAAGAAGCTCTCGATGAAAAACTTGAAAGGTCCGTTTAGATAAAAATGAAGTCAGCCAGCCAAGTGCTGTCCCGGTAATGCCAAGTGACTGCAAGGATTTGATTAGCACGGTATGAGAAACCGTGTCAAATGCGGCGCTCAAATCCAACAAAATGAGGGCCACCGTGTTACCAGTATCTAAATGTTGACGCAGCATTTCGGTAACGCCATGGAGAGTCGTCTCAGTCGAAAAGCCCGCTCTGAAACCAGACTGAGAGGGTGTAAAAGTTCAAGATTCAATAAATTTGGATAGTTGAAAATTTACATGTTTTTCCAAAATTTTGGAAAAAATAGGAAGTAGGGAAATGGGCCTGAAATTAGATGACTGATCAGGATCAGCATTGGCCTTCTTCAGCAATGGAAGGACCATAGCATGTTTCCAATCGGATCGGAACCGAAGCCTCTTGAAGTGAGGCATTGAGTAGTTCCATAACAATTTCCAATGAGGGCTGCTCAAGTTGTAAAGTATAGGAGCAGGAAGAAGATCACAGGGAGATCCTGATTTGATACTGCCTAGAAAAATTTTGAAAGAATTAATATCAAGAGCGCCCATTTTTCCAATTTCATCGGAGGTTCCACTATAAAAATGGATTTAAAGGGAAGCTAACTGAATCGGCACCAAAGGCCCAATTTTATCCAATGTCTGATATATTTGCTCCACTTTACTTACAAAAAATTGGCAAGAGTGTTGCATTGAAATTCATTTAGAATAGGAGAAGTGGGCTGCGTATCCGAGCCAGCCAATTTTTTCACCATTGCAAACAAAGTGCGAGAGCAATTTTGTTCATTGGAAATAGAAGAGGAGACATATTCCGCTCGAGCCAGTTTACATAGAACATGATATTTTTTTAGAGCAGTTTTATATGTGATTTTAGAATCAGGGAGTAGTCTCTCCTCCAAGATCTTTCCAATGCTTTACATTTACTTTTTCGATTTTTAATTGTTCAGTAAACCAGGGAGCAGGGGGACGATGATTAGACAGTTTTTGGCAGAAAGTGGAAGGCAGTGATTAACTGCATTAGAAATACAACTGTAGATAGTATCCAGAGACGATAGTGATAATGAACCAATATTTGGAATATTGTTGGACAAAATTTGATTAAAAATTTCCAAATCCAGTTTTCCCCAATTTCTAAATTGCGATTGTACTTCAGTTGCAGGTATGAACAAGTTAGGTGGAACTGTACATTGAAACTTAATCGCAAAGTGATCTGACCAGCATAATGGAAGAGCAGAAAAGCTTTGAATATAAGATAGATTAGAAAAATTGGATCTAGTAAGTGTCCAGCCGTATGCGTCGGGCCACTGTTGCAAAGTGATAAATTCATTGCAGAGAGGTCCGAAATTAATGTGCTGCTAATAGTACATTCCGTATTATCAAAATGGAGATTTAAATCACCCAAGATGGTAAAATTAGCCATTTTGAGTAGAGTGGGGCAATCAAATCTGGCAATGACGACGCCCAGGAGCCAGCAGGTCCTGGGGGCCGATAAATCAGCATACCAGAGAGAGTAAATTGCGAAGTCAAAGTAAGTTTGAATAAAGCTGCTTCACAACCAACAAAAGGCAGGTCTTCAAACTTGCAAGAGTAACATTTTTAAATATTAATGCAATGCCTCCTCCTACTTTTAAATTTCTATCTTTTCTAACTATGGCATAATTGGCAGGTAAGGCCATAGCCACATCTGGTCCTGAACTAGCGTGTAACCAGGTTTCCGTTAAAAAAATTGCATCAGGCTCTTCATTACTCAACAGATTAAAGATATCCTCCTTGTGTTTAGGGAGGGATCGACAATTAATATTCCAAAAATTAAAAGATTTGTTAGAAGAAAGACAATGATTTTGATGAGGTGGAGCGTTAACTGTAATTGTGCTATTGGATTCATTTAAGAAGTTCGTACGAAAAGTAAAATTACAACCCGGACAAATAATCATGTCTTTTAAAGGACAAAGAACGCTACAATCTAAGTGGTGTTTACCATTGAGATTCATCAGTTGTTCAGAGGAATATAGAATCCTCTGTCCTGAAGATGCTACACTCTGAGCATAGTTTATGGCCCCTGGTCCCGTTCGGTCTCGGACGGGCGCAGACGGGCTTGCCTTTGGCGCGCCTTGTATATACAGAGCCAGCTTCCTACAAACCACCAATATATTTGTTAATTCGTTTGTGAAAAATGTGGTCGGGAGAGGCCAAAATTGACCATGATTTTGTTTTGTGTTAAAACAAACGTGAAGTATTCACCTCTATCTCTAGTCCTCTTCTTTCTGCTTTCTTTTCTATTATATCCCCATCTTTCCTACCTTTTTTCTATTACTTTTCATCCTCATGGTTGTACAATAGAGACTGTGCCACAACGCTGAGCACTCTTAATTTTGAAATATCAAATGTAATTTCCATCTTACATCTGTTACAATATATTATGTACAGAATGTTTCTCAACTCATGAATATCTGCCAACCATCTGTTATGTAATAAAAATCTTTCATAAAACTTTTTTAAATAAAAAAATTGGTTTTGTATATTTGTGACGCTGTCAATTGTTTGTTGTAATATTTTGTTAATTTAAAAAAACGCAAAGGAAAATAAAGTAGCGTCAACAATTCGGGTTTGAAAATATATGGATTTATGATTTTTGTTGAATTGATGTCACCATAAGTGATTAAGTGGTCACCTCAAATATATTTGTTTTGTTTGGGATAGCAAATGATGCTAAGTACTTTCTCCTGAGCTTTTGCAGATATGAAACTCAGTCGAGGGCACGACTACAGTTCCCACAATGCACTAGAACTAGACCATCTGCTTTTGGGTAATCCTTCGAAGGGACTGAAGGCCAGCGAGTCTTCAGCTCAGGCACATTCATTCACATGCAGTTTGCAGGGGACTAGTGCCACTAGTCCAGGGAAGTCTGGAGTTGCTTCTGGCTCTCACAGGAGTCCCTCTGTCTGGGGATACAGAGCTTTAGCCTAGGACAGTTCCAGTAGTGTTACTACAGGTGAAAAGTATCCCTTATATGATTTTTGCAAGTCCTGTTGTCGCAGACTCGGGTCTCCTCTTGTGTTCTTTGACAAGTTGGTTCAGAACGGAGGTTCTGGTGTCAGGGGTGGCCCCTAAATCCTAGATTTAGAAGCTTTAGGGGTGTGGGTGCAAGTGGCTAATGGGCTACTTGCCTCCGCAGCGTAGGTCACCTTTTCTACCTAGAGACCACTATTTCTGCCATTTTTAAAAACGGCAGAAGTCTTCCTTAGTTGTACAGACCAGGCAGCCCACCCTGGGGGTGTTGCCTCCTGCATACCTAATTTCCCGTCTGTCCAAGTGCAAATGGGCCTGGGGCAGGGGGGAGAGCTGTTTCCTCCTCTGGGAGGCAGCCAAGATGCACATCCGAGGCAGTGTAGCCTTTGAAGCAAACTGCCTTGATGCGAAACTTCATGAGCCATCCTGAAAGGGATGAGGTGTGACCTCCTTCCTGCTCAGGCCTTTGTTCCTGACTCCTGGGAGTGATCACACTTCCTTGCAGGGAGTCCGAATTCTGTCTTGGCTGCAGCAGCCGTGGACTGGAAGCCAGAGAACAGAGAAGCCGGGGCAACCTCCAAGGTAGTCAGTCACCTGGGTGCATGCCATATTACCCTCGATACGAGATTCGTGCCAGGGGTGAGAAGGCATGCTGGAGACCTCTGGTTTGCCCGGGTGCCAGCTGATGCTATTCTATGGACCGTCTCTCATTTATTGTAGCCTTTAATGGTAAAGGCCACTATAGGGACGTATACGTTTGCACTTACATGTCCACACCTTCAATATAAGGCACTATGCCTGTTGGGCTCAGGAGACCTTCCTTAGGGGTGACTGACATATTGAAAATAGTGCACTGACTTTGCCGCACACTGTGAAGGCACAGTCGAAATGGAGCAGTTTACACGGTTCCTGCAGTCTGCAATGTCAGGCCTGCCGTCAGTAGTTTACGTGGGTCACTCAGTGGCACAACAAACAGTGCTGTAAGCCCTAGGGACCCCTTTACCACCCACATATACTAGGGACTTATAAGGGAGTAGTCCTTGTCAATTGGGGTTGCCAATTTACACATATCAGTTTGAGGATGAGAGTGTTTTCAGAGCCATATCCATCAGCATTGAAGCAAAAAGTGGGAGGAGGGGAGGGGTGACCATCCCAAAAGGGCACTTTCCTGCACTTACAGAAAAGATGGTGAGAACCATGCAAACCAGAATGTAAATTAAACTATTTATGAATAAAACTGTGCTATGAGAACAAATTGAAACTACAGCTAAGGGAAGATGGTTAAGTATCAAGTGAATCAAATTGAGACTAGAGATAAAATGGAAAATATTAAGCACTGAGACCAAAGCAGACGAAACTGAACTAGCTCGTCTTAGGCCTTGCTCTGAAAGGGCTGTTATAGTGTCACAAGATACCATGTCTTCACACCTGAGCTGTGCCCATTGGTGTCTGGTTGTGTATTTGGGGATTATTGAGTGTGAGGTGAACTTCCCCACCAATGGTCTTTCTGGTAATGGTAGTTCCTCTTTTGAAGGATCCTGTAAACTGCAGAGCTTCTTTTGACTTTGTAGCATCATTGTTTTTGTCATCCATCGGAGGGAGTCATTCACTGCCGCTCCGAACAGACTTGCACCAGTGAAAAGCATGCCAATTATGGATGCCTGCACCTCCTGTTTAAATCCAGGGACCTTTAGCCAGGCATGTCTCCTAAGGGTGGCGCTGATGCACATCTGCCTGCTGGCCAGGTCACTGCATCCAAGGCTGCTTTCAGACAACTGTTAGCTATTGTCTTACCCTCTCTGCTGATAGCTTTTGCTCTTGTATACCGGTTTTGGAGCCATTGCATCTCCTCACATTATTCATGTCCATGTATGTTTAAAAACTACAAGGAGATGGTTGGAAAGCTTGAATTAATCTCAGCCACTAGCAATAGCTCAGGCCGCATGCCAGTCCATCGTATTTCATCCACCGCGCCACTCCATACAAAGGCCCATCTTATGCAAATCAGTCCCAACCGTGTTTCTCATAGCAACAATTCGTCCCAAACTTCTGGGAGAGGCCCCCTCCAAAAATGGACCATACGCAAATCCAGAGAGGTTTCAAGTAACTTGGGGCTTGTCAGTAGAAGGTAGCTTGAGTCCTATGGCATAGTGAGCACTGGACCCAAGTCTGGGCACACCCATTGCACCGAGAAAGATGGGTTGGAATGCAACCCCTAGCAATCGCCAATAGTTAGACTTAACCTTTTGTATGATTAATATAACACCTTAAGTGACCAGGAGTATGCCCATACGTTGATCTCCTGCTCACTGTGCAACTGTAACCAAGCTACAACTGACTCAAGAGTCCCAATCAGGCTGAAACCTGTCTTGGGTTGCATGTGTTCTGGTTCAGAGAGGACCTGGCTTGGCAGTTCAGGCTGGACTGGTCATACTGGAGCAGGATCAAGACTAATTTGCATGTGGCTAGGTCTAATTTGAAGTGGCATGGTGGGCAAAAGAACGATCGGTTGGAATGCTCCCCTGAGCAATTGTCAGAGGTAAGTTTTTTGCTAGCATTCCTTCCTTCTTTTTTTGTGTGAGTGACGCATCTGTTTAACATGGCCTTAGATTTTCTTAGTAACCATTGTGTGACAAATTACCTCCCCATTCTTTTTTCCCAACAATGTTTATTCTCCTTGTTTTAATATCTGGTGGTTGTCCAGTAGATGTTGGGGCATTAGCGGTCTTCCTAGGCATGGAAACTATGATGAAATCTGTTGGGGTGTTAGTTTTTATATGAATTTACAGGGTCTTCTGAATTGTCTGTATTTCTTCTCCACCCTGGGTATGACAGCTTCTGAAGAGGCAAGTCCTTCACAAGTTTCTTCCCCTGGTCTAGCATGCTTAGCAAACCAGGCAGGCATTTCTTCTTTTTCTGTGCAGAAAGTAAGTTTTTGAGAAGGATGCTTTTGTTTGTTCTTCTTTCAATTGCATACCATCTGTGTCATCTGCCCTTTTAATGACTGAGATCATCTGGAGGCAATGGTCTTGAGGAGTAAGAGTCAATGCCCTCTTTTGGCGGTTCTGTGTCCAGAGCTTGCCATCACTCTTCTGTTGTCTCTGATGTGTCATGCACACCATGCTCATACTGTTCCTTCTCTTCATATAAGAGGTCCTGCTCTTCCTCTTGATGCTCGGTACTGCTCAGTACTGCTAGTGGTTCTAGCTCTACCTGTTCGTCTTCCAGAGTCTTACTCTCGGTTTTCAGAGGGGTTCTCAATCCCTAAATGGTTTCACCAAACTCCTTTCTACTTCAGCAGAGCTGTCATTTCAGCCTCAAGTCTACATTTCTTCTTTTCAACCTCAAGAGTCAGTTATTAGACTTCAAGCATTGGGGGTGGTCTTCCTTTTTGGGGCTGAAGTTTTTTTTACTTCTCACTCTTTTCCCTTCCTCCGACTCTGATGCCATCACAGAGTCAGGTCCGAGGTCTGAATGTGTGTCCCAAACAGCGTCTTCGACCTGTGGGGCTCTTTCGTCTTTATAGTCCCTTTTTTCCTTACCATCAGTTTTGGTGTCGAAGGTGTTTGAGAACTTTAAGTCCAATGGTTTCGGCTTGATCCCACTGTGACCCTGAGGCACTGCGGACATGCATTTTTCATGTTTTTCAGATCTATGTCTTTTTCGGCACCGCTTCTTTCTCTATGTCGAAGTAGGTCTTCATGATGTTTTGCCCCCCCCCCCACTGCCTCACTTTATCCCAGCGCTGCTTATTCGCTCATCAGTACAATATCCTTAAGAAACCCTGTTTGGGCTATGACTGCATTATAACATAACGAGCCCATCTCTCCTTCTCCCTTACTATGCGTGTGCTAGGGAGGAACTCCTTGAGACTCACTGGGTAGCTACAGATTATAAATCTTGTTTTGTGCTTCTGAGCCGGTTTCTGGTGGCACGTCAGGCAAAATATGACGGGGTATTTTTCACATCTCATAAAAGCTCCCCCCGCACCCCCAACCAGTGTGGTCGAAGCCCAGATGAAAGGCCTGAATTTTCAGTCTCTGTGTTTTTTCGGTTTCCCTCGATGTCCTCTGGACCCAACCATTAGATGGCGAAATAATGCACAGCATGGTAACCCCGAAAAGATTTACAATGCAAAAGCTTATTATGCACAAATGGTTACTTCTTTCACAAGCAATGCCAATTATTGCCCCAGTACATATTTTTTATTTAAAAAACATGAAAAAGAAAACTGTACACAAAGAGTCCGATAAAACTGGGAAAAGTGTCTACAAACCAAAAAGAAAGGGGGTGGAAATATCAATTGATCCAGGTGATAAGGCTCGAGAAAAAGGAGCACATGAAAATGAAACAAATAGAACATTTGCTTGGGCTCATATAGAGCTGTACTTCGATATCCAAAATGATCAACAACAGCATGGACATTCAGGTTCATATGAAAGCTGTGAATGCATGTGATACAGTTTCGAGCTGAAGAGTAAAGTACAACATGTTTACTCAACTTCAGAAGGCTGTAGAAATGACCTGTGGTACATTTCTTTTCTAAAAGAAGAATACCCTATGTTTTGCCTGGTTGTAATTTTTTCATTTAACCCTGGTTATAATCATCAAAAATATTCTGAGGAAAGTAACCTGCTGCACTAAATAAATACCTCAGCAGAACAATATAACTGTGTGTTAGAAAGGGCTCCAACAACAGAAAAGGGAAAAGACCAACAGTGAGAAAGAGTACTCTGCTTCCTTTAGTAAACAACTTCTATGCACAAAATAATGTCTTAGTCTAGAACCTCAACTAGTTCAGCAACTTTAAAGACTTTACTACAGGGTTATTAAAATTAATATAAAATTTAAAGATTATGAGGGAAACTGGCAAGACTACACATGACTGCCAAAACTGAGAAAATTAAGATTTACCTCCATAGTATGAGTTTTTCCAGAGGATGTTTGTCCATACGCAAATATTGTACCATTGTACCCCTCAAGCACATCTATAAAAAAAAAAAGTACAAATATTAGTACTGAACCAACATGTGTAACAATGAAAAATGATTCTCTTGAGTACACGCACACCAATCCAGCATGACTACACACACGTCAAATCACCAAATACACCACTACTACTTCATTTATCCACAACATTAACTTGCAGCTTAGCATAAAAAATATCAAACTTGTCATAAAATCTGAAAAGCTATACGTTGCAGATCCCCATGCACTTCATTAATCCATCAAGCTTAGACATCCAGCAGAGAAAAGTAAGTGTAAACATTGGAAGAGATGGGAGAGTACATTCAGAGAGTCATAAAATAAAAAGCTTCAGGACACTTAGTTGTCTCGAAACGGACTAGGGCAACTCTAGACTAAACCTGAAGGAACCAAGTGGCCGAAACGGAGGCCATATATGCGGAACAATACCCGAATTCCCAGACAGCAGATCCCCATAAAGTTGTAGTCAAAGAGGGGCTTCACAGATCTCTCTAGGTCTGAAATAAATGTTCACCAGATGTGTGCCAACAGAATCAACTGGCACTCTTGAAACAAGACACTCACTTCTCATGGCACCCTTTCCTGCCCTATGGCACTGACCCTTTGCATAGGAGGTTTTGCTACTGCAACGAGCCCATGATAAGTTAGTATTGCTATGTTGCTATCTCATTATGCTTCTTACTAGGAGACTCTCCAAAAAAAGTGTATTTAGTTGCAGTTCACAAAATGCTTTGGCCATTTGCTTCAGATTATTTTATTCTATGCAGGGCACAATGCATCACCTCTATTGAAAAGAGCACTTATGAAAGGGCATAATCGGGGCATAGGCCTGAATTTCAAACTACTCTGCTCATGGCAAGTTCTCTTGCAGTGATATTTCCTGCATTCAATGAAGCTCTGACAGTCTATGAATAATTCCACTTATCTGCAATCACAGAAAACTTGGTTCGTCCTATGAGAAAAAATTCTAATATCTGTTTTATCACCTTCAAACCACATTTGCTGCCTTGTACTGTGAACCAGCTTATTGTAAAACCATAGTAAGTCTAACTTTTTCTGCAATCTCTCATCAGATATTTCTTTTCATATTTAACATCCAGAAGAGCTGCCTATACTTCTTCTCTAGCCTCAGTATCAAGTGTCAAGAATACATGGGGGGGCGTGGCTTAGCAGTCGAAGAAGGCAGACGCGTGAGCCTGCAGCTCCGCGCCAGCCCATCATTAATCCTGCCTAATTGAGCCTGCGCTTTGACTATCGCGGCGCTGAGACGACCCACCAGGCCCCGCGGCACGAAAAGACAGACTGAAGGCCTCCTGCCATCTGCATCTGGGAGCGACGTCGAGCGGGCCAGTCACCGGCTATGATGACGCATTGAACCAACGGACCTGCAAACCCCCTAAGCAGAAGGCCGCGCGATGCGGAACACACACAAGACGTGTGCCCTGCAAGCCGCTGTAGCCAAGAAACCGGGCAGACCCTGCTTGTGACACCGGGACATGTGGTGTGGCGGTAGAGCTGGGTGCCGCACAAGCCCATATCAGCCCTGAGAGAAGGAGGGGCCAAGCCCGGTCCAGTAGCAGTCCACGACGTGAGGCCCAGGGACAGAGAGAAGAGCACCGCGGAGGAGTCCGGAAGGGGAGGCGACCCGCGAGAGAGCAGAACCAGACTCCTGCCCACACCGGAGGTGAGGCCCATCTGATTGCAACTGGTTGGGGGGCCGCAGGACCGAAGCGGAAATTAGACCGGCAGAAACCGGGGGAGACCTACTCGTCTGAGAGCTACGAAAGGCTCTGGGTTCCCCCTGGTGGCCACAGCGAGGAACCCCGTTGGATTGCAGGGCAGAGACCTCCGATGCTGGACGAGACCCGGGCCCTGGCAGAGGCGCAGCACTCTGGTCAGGGGGTGCAGCCATATTGGGAATGAACCAGTAGCTTTCCGACCACTCACCTCCAACTGCAGGAGCTGAGGCCCGGATAAGCCCCGGCAACTCCGGAGTCCCAGTGACTGGGACAGGAAGAACTTATTTGGAGACACTGGCCACCAGAGATAAAACCCACTCACTCCAAGAAGGGAAGCCATATCTGGAATCACATTGCGAAGGTGCAGCGGGACTACAAGGGCAAACACAGCCGCACCTCAGGTGAGGGGGAAAGACTCGTCAACAGTGCACGCACACTACCTGATAGATATCACTTCTTGATGGTGATACGGATGGTTAGTGAGAACCAGTGACAGTCTCAGAATATAGACCGCAGCCACCCCGGGGGCGCCTTCGCGACCTAGTAGGGTTCCAGCGGAGAGTACACTAGCTCAACAGACGAAACTCCGGGCTCCCCACTGGCACCTGATCGATTAACCCTAACTTGTATTCTTGTTGCCTACGTAGGAGTTTAAGACAGAGGCTACTTTACAAATTTGCTTGACAATAATCCCAATAGAAATGGGCAAAACTAGAGCCAGGCCCGCAGAAATGCCTACAGAGATGGGGGAGACCCCGGCTGCGCAGCGGCAGGGTCCGGAAACCCCTGGAGACCCAGTGCAGCAGCAGTTAACTAAAATACTGGAAGTTATAAAAGATACCAAAGCCACGCTACACCAAGAAATCAGCACTGTGTCCGTGGGGCTCGAGCTGCTCCGGGCAGAACACCATAAACTAGCCGATAGAGTCAAAGTTGCGGAGGCAGCCCTCGTTGACCTCAGGGAAAAGGGCCTGCAATACTCCCTGATGTTTCCTGCTAGGTTGCGAATTATGCTGGATGGCAAAACTCATTTCTGCGAGGACATGGCGTTGGCCTGGGAATGGATTGAAGTTCATAAAGCGGGGACACAGGCCCCAGGGGACACAGCTAGACCTACGAAAGGGGGAGAGATGAGGAAAAGACCCCCGGAAACGACCCAGGAGGGGACCGGCAAAGAAACCCAGTGCATCACAAACTGAGAAAGAGAGAGCAGCGGCCCTCCAAGCAGTAGCAACAATGAAGGGTCAGAGACAGAAATGGGCACGGCCAGACAAGTTTTGGAAGGAATAGACTACTTTAGGACTGAAGTACACCACCCATTGGGGGACTGACTCCAATTTGGGTTGGGTCTTCTAATTCGATAAGATGGTTAATTCACAGTTTGGGCAGATGGCAGTTGTCAGACTTCTCTTGGGACTGGGAGTTACACTAGGGGGAGGTTATCAATTTTATGTTAATAGTGTATTGGACGTTTTGTTGGATCGTTCGACCCCTTCATTTCCGGGAACCCAAGCCCAACGTAATGCAGCTGGGCTAAAAAATTGGATGGCACACTGGGGGCTGGAAGACACGTGGAGGACGCAGCACCCCTCCATAAGAGATTACTCCTTTTACTCACCCCTGTATCAAGTGCACACACGCTTAGATGCCTTTCTGTGCTCCCGTGCTCTGTTTAGTGCGGTTCCCCCACTGGAAAGACCCCAGGGCCAGATGGCCTCCCTGTAGAATTTTTATTACGCCTACACGTTGGTGCTGGTCCCCAGATTAGTGGCATTATATGTGGAAGCCTTAAGGCTTGGGCGGCTTCCGGACTCCTTTGGTGGTTTCTCTGCCTAAAACTACTTCCCCAGAGAACTCTCCATGAGACTTCCGCCCGCTCTCCATGCTCAACATGGATTTCAAACTCCTCAGTAAGATTATGGCACCCCCCCTACTTCCACACATGCCTGTCCTGATCCACCCCGATCAGAACGAGTTTAACCCCTCCCAGAATACATCCCTTTACCTGTGGGAATTGTATTCGGTACTATATCACCCGGACATTCAGACCATCACGCAGGCAGCGCTATTGTCAATTGACCTGGAAAGGGCCTTTGACACAGTGAGGTGGCATTACCTATGTGAGTCGATGCGACAGATGGGCATGGGTGGCGACTGGTTAAAATGGATGTCACTGCTGTATATGAAACCAACGGCGCGGATCCGGACAGGCAGGACAGTATCCCAGCAATATGAAATCTACCAAGGGACCAGACAGGGCTGCCCCCTATCACCACTCTTGTTTGCACTAGCAATTGAACCACTACCGGTGATGTTCCGAATGGGCGGAGCAGGAATAGGAATACCGATACAAGAGCATGACCATATCATCTCTTTGTATGCGGATGACTCACTAATCTATTTGAAGGATACAACGGTGGGCACTACCTCGGCCCTTGACTTACTGGGAAAATTTGATCGAGTGTCCGGTTAAAAAGTTAATATAAGCAAGACATAGCTCTTCCCAATGGACTCCTCGCTTCCCAGGCCTCGGAACCTTCAGGGGGAGCTCAATTGGGCACAATCCACCTTTAGATATCTGGGGACTGACATTTACCATTCTCTGGAAGATCTCCAAGAGGGCAATCTTGGAAGAGCACGTCGGTCCCTTAGATCCTGTGTCACCTTCTGGAGCCATCTGCGTTTTCCCATTATGGCCTGGATCTCTTTATCTAAAATGGTCATGCTCCCACGCCTACAATATTTTATTAACCTCCCGATCACAATCCAGATTGTCTGGTGTCGCAAAACTAGACTCTCTGCTGAGGGACCTTATCTGGGACACAGGCAAGTGCAGAGTTTTCTTGACAACCCTACAACGCCCCATGAGGGATGGGGGGCTGGGAGTCCCGAATTTTGCACAATATTAATTGGCATCCCAACTACAATGGGTTGCCCAATGGTTGGAAGGGATACTGTTAGAGGACACAGACCAGGTGCGGAGTGAGGCCGGTTCGACATGGCTCTGGCTAAGCTGCTTAGCTCAAAAGTGGGAGCCCCAAACCATTCATCACTATTGGTGACGGCCCTGCGATTCTGGCATAGAGGAGTGGTCAAGACAGTACTGCCACTGATTGGACTTCCGCATGGAGACCAGATTTCCATATTCACTGCTGACCAACTGAAGGCCTAGACTGAGGTGGGACTAACCACTATGGGAGACCTCTACCACCACGGTACCCTTGCTCCTTTAGAAGACTTAATGACAGATGCCGACCTCCCGCCAGGCCAGTTCCTCCAGTATGAGGCACTGTTGCATACTTTTCGGGGTCTATGGGGAGGGGGGGGGGGGCAGGAAGGAACCTAAGACACACCCAGTGTTACAATCAGTATTAACCTTGGGCATGGCTGGACACCTGGTAAAATGGCTGTACAGTTCGTTATCTGAGGCATCTCTGCACCCCCTGACACAATTGCGTAGACACTGGAAGACGATACTAAAGAGGGAATTCTCCGATTCTGAATGTAACAGGGTGCTTACTCACCACAGAACAGTATCTCGTAACACCAGACTGAAGTATACGCAATTCAACTTCTTTCACATGACGTACATGACACCCCATAGGTTAAAAATAGTCTATGGCGGGGAAACCAGAGGCTGCCCCAGGTGTAGCTGTGAGGATGAAGACTTTGTTCACATGACATGGGTATGCCCGGGCCTCAAACCATATTGGGAGGCCGTGATAAATGCAGCACACATGACTCTAGGGCGCTCGTTAGCCCCTAATATTGAGGTTTGCCTGCTGGGGCTCTTCCCACACACCCCCAGGTGGAAAGTCGGGAACAGATTCCTGGTTCTGGCTTTAGTTTTAGCCAGGAGGAGAATAGCCATGTCCTGGAAGTCCACAGTGGGCCCAAAGACTGATGAATGGAGACGAGCTGTGACAATGGGCTGGCGCCGAAGGGAGAGGGCGAGAGGTCTGCGGAGGCACCCCATTACAGAGCAGTGGAGGGAAACCTTGGACGCCTGGGAACACCGGAAAGGGACCAGCACTCTGAGGATAGCCATCAGGATGCCTCTCAGACCAGTAATTGACATAAACTTAAGGTTGGCGGGCTGTCAGGACGGGCAGTCCCCCACCCAGTCCAACAGGAGAGAAGAACATGCGATACACATAGTAGCCACCCGGGAGAGAAATCATTGGACCAGAAAACGAGGGAGGGATCACTAGTAACAAGTGCCCTAGGAAATTCAATTGCCGACCTGATTGTTATGAGGACAGAGGGTTGCAGGCAGAGGACCATACTGCCAGACTGTAGCCCCAACCCCCCGCCCCCTTTGCGCCTGGCATTGCCTGCACCACAATACAGATAGATTATAGATCCTGTAGGGCACCAGGACACCATGCATGGGTTTGTTAAATGTTCAAGTTCAGGGATTAACTTCATTTTCCCTTTTAACATTGATTTTAGATAAAAGGGCATTGCTAGTAAGAACTCCGCATTGGGCTCCTATTAAGAATAAATTGCACCATCAAACAAGCCCGGACACATAAACCTCACAATATATGTTGTGGGGAGCAGAACCATATAGATGTCTCACACATAGCATGGTATGACAGAACTGCCCATGACATGGAAGCGGCACCTTCTGATGGGTGGTTTCTGGACATGACAAGAGGGGGGTTGGGATACCCCATTGGATATCACGCTGTAATGCAATGGAGAATATAATGGAATGCTATGATTGTACCCGTCTCTGTGCAACTATGATAAATGGCAATAAAAATATGTTCCAAAAAAAAAAAAAGTGTCACAATTTCGGAATTATCCAGCTTTATAAAAAACAGCCAAAGGCTCCAAAAATAACCAGTTGCCTGCAGTTGTTTCACTTTTAACAAAGAAAGTATGTTGGGTTGGAATGGTCTCAAAGGAGAAGGTAATTTTGTGAGTCGTCCTCTCTCTTGGTCCAATGAAGGCCACAAGAAGAGTAACTATCTGAATATCCCCCTGTACACCAATTGCAAGGGTTCCAAGATAAAAGTGTTTTCTGTGTATGGTAACTACATGAATATCCCCCGTGCACCAATACACTGTTGAGGTACATCCCCCTGAGATGACAGTGTGTCGTGGCAAGCAAGGTCTTCCTCCATGTCCTTCATGGGACAGGTCCCAGTTTCCTCAAAGGTACACTGCTGTGAGAGGCATTCATGTTCACCAAGGGAGCCTCCTATGTGTGTCAACAGGTGGTTCTATGCATGTGCCTATTTCAGTGTAAGCATTGTTTGACATCACCGGAATGTAATAACATGCAATCTTTGACATCAGTGAACTATGGTGGGTAGCCCTGCACCTATTGTTAAGACCACTGAAATTGCTTCTATAGTTGGTCCTTCTATATAGCTTGGTGCGCTGGAACTGTGCATGTATGCATAAATCATTTGTGGAACACACATACTTCTCTTTATATAGGCACCCTCACCAGTTACCTTCTTGGAAAGAAAACTGGTGTATGCAGACTTGTCCATTAGAGAACAAGAATAGCCTGCAGACTAAGAGTAACCAAAAAAGTAACCTCAGCCTATGGGTGGACTCTGAAGCAAAACAGATTGAAAAAAGCAGTCTGCAAATGTTTCTAATAGCTACATAACTGAAAAATACTACCAATAACACCTTATTGCTGATGCAGTGAATTATGGCTTATATAAGTAATATATATGGAATTTGTAAGCCATGTAAGAGCAACTGCTCAAATGGTTGTCTCCTAAGGACCGACAAGTGTAAGTCTTGGGTTCAGTCCACAGGCAGACAAAGGAAACAAATCCTTCACCCCATAGTGCAATACTCCACCAGACAAGGATGCATGGGGACATGTAAAGAAAATTGGTTGGGGGCGGAGCTAGCCGAGCTCGAAGATGGCCGCTGCTTAAGCGAGCTCCTTTGGTCACGCAATAATCCTTAATTTATCCTACACTTAGTGAGCTGCAAACAGCCAGTGTCCCTAGCAGAACGGCATCGGAGGACTGGGACAGTCTGTGGAAACCTGCTTGGCGGCGAAAATCGATCTGGAGAAGCCGGAGATCGGGTGCGGCCGTGAGGCGTAAGGGAGGCCCAGGTCAGGAAGACGGGGGCTGAAGCTGCGGGCCCGAGTGAACACCGTCAGCAACGTAGTGCACGTAAGAGACGGGCACCATCCTGCAGTAGGGCGTAGCTGATCCTGGCTGCAAGCAACGGTGAGACGGAGAGGGCGAGTAGCCGACACTGGGAGGTGGCGCATAATACAGTTCTATACCACCTCACACGGCCGGAGAAGTGAAACTGAGGCCGGAGCACCGAATGAGAGGCGGAGGAACAAGAACCAGGAGAGGCCACAAAAGTGTACCGGACCGGCGCTGTTGGAGAATACGTAGTGGAGAGACGGCAGCGGCGCCGGAGAGCACAGACGTATGCTGGCATTAACCCCGAGAGGCCGGCACTGAGGGCAAAGGTGAACCACGACAGCGAGATCGCGACGGTGAGACTGCGTGGCCCCTAAAGCAGAGCTTGTGGGACAGTGAAGACACGTATTGAGACTGTCGACTGAGGGGGCAGCCAGGTGTGAGGGGGAGCGTTGGAGTAGACCCTGGCCTGGCACGTTAACTAAGATTGGCCACAGCTGCCATTTAGTGGAGGTCGGCGCCCCCGTAGTCACGGCATATACACTCAACAGGGCAGACCAAAACAAAGGGCTCCCTGCTGCAGCCTTTATAAACGAGAGGGTGAGTCCGGTCACAGCGGGGCCAGCGGCGGCCTTGCCCATAGTCTGTGTCTACTACCCCAGCGCTACATACAGCACAGTGGACAGAAATAAAGTGAGGTGAACAGCGATAGTGGGCCCCCCCAGGAACAAGTAGTTCAGGAACCAAACGGCGAACGGTGCCAGAGTCTGCACGGGGTTCTGCTCAAGAGGCGCTGGCTTAAAAAACAAAAAACAAAAGAGCAGTACAAATTTAGCCGCAATATAGTGGAACTGCTGGCGGGGAGGTCCACTTACCACGCCAATGCCTGGCACACAGCAAGCTAACCATAAAACGACGCCCAGGAGGAAAAGCTCAACAGTTGGGAAGCTGGCGGTAACAACTAAGGGCGTACGCACAAAGACAGGGGCAAAGGTCAAGGATAACAGTGTTTTTTTGGGGAACAAATCTGAATAGGCAGGGGTGCGCACCCCCTCCGGCTTCAGCGGAAAGACCATGGGGAAAACGGACAGGACCCAATCAAAGCTACAATTCGAACAAACAAAAAAAACAACAGAGGGTAGCCAGGAGGATCACCAAACTCCTCAGAGCGCAGTGGTGCCCACAGGCGCAGAGGCTTCTGGGGATGTGCACTCAATGTTTACGGCGATACAGGCCACCCTAACAAATATAGATGGGAAAATAGACTCCCTCACATACAGAGTGGATGGGATGTCTGATCGGCTGGATAGACATACGGAGCGCATAGACATGGCTGAAAGAAGAATTTCTGACGTCGAAGACGTGCACCAGCAAATGAACCAGCGGCAGGGTAAGAGGGATAAAACAATAGCAGACCTCATGGCGAGGGCTGAAGACTCAGAAGCAAGCTCAAGAATGAACAACCTTCGACTAATGGGCATTGCGGAGACAACAAACACAGGCTCGATGGAAAAATATATCGAGGGACTGCTAACGACCCTGTTGGGAAGGGACACTTTCTCGGAGGTCTTTGTCGAACGGGCGCACAGATCACTGGCCCCACCACCTCCACCGGGCGCCAGACCAAGGGTGATCATTGCCAGGTTACTAAATTATCGAGATCGGGATGCGGCGCTCCGGAAATCCAGAGAACTGGGCAGTCTAAAGCATGAAGGCATGGACATTTCCATATACCCTGACTTCACACAGCAGGTCCAGGAAGCCCGAAAGAAGTTCCTGCCAGTGAAGAAGAAGCTTCACGACCAGAACATTCCATATGCAATGATCGATCCAGCGCGGTTGCGGATCACGGATGGCGGCAAGTCAACTGTGTACAACGAACCTAATGATGTGCTCAAGTTTTTGCAGCAAAGAGGTGCCCAGGCCCCCAGGAGGAGGTCACCGAGAGGTGGCCCGGATGAACAGCAGGATACATCCGACGTCGAATAACGGACTTGCTCAAACCACGCCGCCGGTGCGAGCTGTAGGATGCAGATACAAGAACACGCCTCTGTAACCACTCGCACAGATAAGTGCACACTCCGATACTGGGTTATGGTAACCCTTGCATGTCATTGTGTTATATGTGTATTACCGCTTAGTTTAAAAAAAAACAGACACTGTAGATAAGAGATGTGCTGCACTATCAAAGATAGGTCACTGGGTGCACAAAACCTTTTGAGTTTTTTTTTTGTTGTGACCAACCGTGCGATAGTATATCGCCGGAATATCTTGGCTGGCGGCTCCCGCCACCCTGTGTGCACCACACCAAGTTCTAGTTTCAAAACCTGGAAGGAGGGAGGGGTGGGGGGAGTTACCTGGTGTATTGGGGATTGTCTTCGCTGTAGTTATGGGGTTGGCGAAGTGGGAGGGGGATGGGGTGGGTGAAAATTCAGAAGATATCATTTTACATGGCAGAGGCAAACACGAGTCACAGGCAAGTCCGATTCACTGGAAATGATGCCTACGGATAAAAGAGCACCACACACTAGATCACTAACACTCCTGATCTGGAATGTCAGAGGTCTGCAGATTCCGCAGAAAATTCGCAAGGTCCTGGCATACCTAGACCGACATAAGGTTGACGTTGCTTGTCTGCAGGAAACACATCTTACAGATACCACAGAGAAGAGAATAAGTGCAAGGTGGGCTTCTTATCGAATGGCATCTTCCTATTCCACCTACGCCAGAGGAGTAATGCTCCTGGTGCGACGTGGTACACCATTTACCCATATTAGCTCCATCAAAGATAACCAGGGGCGATACATCATAGTACAGGGCAACTTTGGAGGCACCGCATTAACCATAGTCACCACATATGGCCCTAACACGGATCAGCCGCTATTTTTTGCTAACATATGGGCAAATCTACGAGACTTACCACCCACACCTATTATATGGGGGAGATTTTAACACGTGCTTAGATCCTGCCTTAGATAGGTCCACAGGCAATGAAAGATATGGGAGGCAAGCGGCAAGGGTGATTAGAGATGGCATGGTGGAATGCGCAATGACTGATCTTTGGCGTTTCAGATACCCGGGCCGCAGGGAGGGCACTTGCACGTCCACGGTACATAATATGTGGTCGAGAATAGACTACTGGCTAGCTACACTAGATGTTAGTACATGGACTACATTGATAGACCACATGCCTAGGACGTTGTTAGACCATGCGCCCGTTCGTTTGGTGCTTGCAGTTCCAACTCACACTCCGCGGCAGTTCACATGGCACCTGCAACAGGGAGCACTATTGGACCAGGTATTCCGCTCTGAGCTGCATCAGGCTATAGTAGAATACTTTGGTCTAAATGCAGGGTCCGTTAGTAGTGCGAAAACACTCTGGGAGGCCTTTAAGGCTACTGTAAGGGGGCACTGTATAGGGAAGCATGCAGGTATTTTGAAAGATATTCAACAGCAATTATCACAGGCAGAAAGGGAGATTCAACAGTTAGAGACAGAATTCGCGGTCACTCAGAACCCCAAGATACTAGCGGATATTAGGCAGAAGATTGATACCTATCATGGGTTCGCAGAAGATGAGATTAAATATATCTCACGTAAATACACGGCACGTAATTTTGGGAAGGGGGGTAGACCAGGACGGGCGCTTTCACACAGAATACGGCCACCACACCAGGCTACATATATAACATAAATAACAAACACACAAGGACAACTTACGTATGACACCCCATCGATTATAGACTGCTTTGCAGAATATTATACTCGCCTGTATTCCACACAAACAACTATGTCCCCTTCTGAAATCTGCCACTACTTAGACGACATTGCACTGGCATGGCTATCGAATGAACATCGGGAATATCTGTGTCACCACATTACGAAAGACGAGATCAAAGAGGCTATTAACTCTCTTCCCAATAATAAAGCTCCCAGAGTGGATGGGCTCCCCAGGGAATTCTATAAAGAATTTCGTGATTTACTGATCCCACATTTAGCTGAGATGTACGAAGAGGCGTATGAGGAGGGCTTGCTCCCGACCTCCCTGAGGGAGGCGTTACTAATCACTCTCCCTAAACCAGGCAAGGACCCAGTTAAGTGTGAATCCTACCGCCCACTGTCTTTAATCAATATAGACGCCAAACTTTTAGCTAGAATTATTGCAACGCGAATACAACCATTGTTGCAGAAGCTCGTGTTGCCAGATCAGGCCGGTTTTATACCGACAAGATCCACTACGCAAAACCTCAGGACTATCTTTACAATGTTTCACCAATTAAATCCTGAATTGCCAGCAGCCGCAGCCTTATTGGATGCGGCGAAGGCTTTTGACTCAGTGGAGTGGGTATTTATGCTTACAGTGCTGCGCAGGATGGGCTTCCCAGAACCCTTTTTGGGCTGGATTGCGCTGTTGTACACAGAACCCAGTGCACGCATTAGGATAAATGGGAATACCTCTGACCCGATTAATATAAGTTGTGGAACAAGGCATGGGTGCCCACTGTCACCGCTTCTCTTTGCAATAGCACTAGAGCCATTAGCATGTAAAATTCGACAACTGCACCCTGCATCTGCGCTACAATTTCAGTTATGTCCAATAGGCATATCATTATATGCCGATGACAGTTTTATATGTCCGACACCCGGATACTAATTTAAACCCGCTCATTAGAGAATATATTAAATTTGAAGGCTATTCGGGACTTAGTATAAATTGGGAAAAGTCGGTAGTCATACCACTCACACCAATAACAACACAGCCCAATTTGGAATTCCCACTACAATGGCAGACTGAACCGGTAAGATACCTTGGGGTATGGTTACACCAAAATCCGGAGATGGTGAGTCGAGAGAACTATGGTAAAGCAATAATGAAAATAGAAGAGCAAGTAGATAGGTGGATCAAATTGCCTTTGTCCCTGGCTGATAGGATCGCCATACAAAAGATGGTGGTCTTACCCACGTTTTTATACTTATTTATGAACATCCCGATTTGGATAACACAAGCGCTGTTTTCAAAATTGCGTTCAGCCATGCAGCGCCTAACCTGGGCTGGGAAACAAGCGAGAGTTGGATGGGAAGTTCTAACCAAACCATATCATCAGGGGGGGTTCGGGGCGCCGGATCTCCAATTATACTTTTATTGCGCTCAGGCACAACATGCCCACTACTGGCTACATCCACATGCACATATACCGCACATAGCTGTAGTACATGAGAGCGTGCTACCGTCACCACTGATCACCTACATATCTGATCCGAAGAGATACACCCCAAGAGGGGAAATACACTCGGTAATCAACACGTCACGAGCATGGCACACACTAGCACAACGTGCACAGAAACTCCCGATATATGCCCCGGCGTTGCCCATCGCTCACCATCCACGATTAACAGTTCACACAAGAGAACCACTTGCTATCTTTACTGGGGGACATGGGGCTCTATACAATGGGAAATATTTTCCCGCATAATAGATTTACTCCGCAAGATGACCCGTCCCTTAGTGTGCATCGCACACCACTGAAGATCTTTGCCTACCTGCGGCTGCGTATGGCAGTCAGGGAGCTATACCCCTCATTCCCGGAAGAACCTCCACAGCGTAATGCACTACAGATACTGCTTACAGCTCCCACACGCCAACGCTTAGTAACACGCCTGTATAACGCATCACAGGATGAAAAGAGTCAAGCTCAGAATAGATTGCTCCAGAGATGGGAGGAGGCAGTCGGGAACACCATAGATGAAAAAGACTGGGATTATAGTTGCACACAAATGCATTTGCTCACATCAAATTGCAATTTGCAAATTATTCACTTCAAATTTCTACATCAGATATACCACACTCCAGTTAAGTTACATCAATATGGACTTCGACCAGACGATAAACGCCACAGATGCGGGGCTCTGACTGCAGACTTTATACATATGGCATGGGCATGTTCCCAACTCAAACTTTACTGGCGGGAAGTCACTAGCACCCTAACGGCTATGCTATCTGAGCAAATACCAAATGCTCCACTAGTGTGTTTGTTGGGACTCTACAAGATTCATCTGGCTAGAAGACGAAAGCTTCTGGCTGTGGCATTATTACTGGCTAAGCGCAGAGTCGCGATGCGATAGCAAGCGCCCACCACGATATAAAGATCGGATATCTGATATGACCTACTGTAAGGAGACATTGGAGTCATATGCAGAAGAAATACCACAGGCATCTAGACCTAGGGATTTCTGGGAACCTTTTGTACAATATCTTAGATCCACACAAGACACTGCCTAAATTATGGCTGCAGTGACTAGATACTGCTTGGTTAACACAGGGGTAGCTTAGCGACAAGGATGAGGTTGTTAAGAAATATGCAAGGACGACAGGCAACAACCAGGGGAAGGTTAAGTGATGTACGAATACTATACTGTATAACCTATGAGTGGACATGTGTGTAAGACCTATATAATACGAAATTGTATATACCAAATGACGCCATGCTGTGTAACCATGTTTCTATCCCTTGTATTTGCTGACCAGAACAAATAAAATAATTTTAAAAAAATAAATAATTGGTTACATGAACCTTGTCATATGGCATTCTAATAGTGCTTTCTGAATTTAAAAAGTGTTATTTTGGACAACCACGTTTACCCTGAAATGTCATGAAAACGTTTGAGGTGCAGAGGGCTTGCAATTCACTTATGCATGTGGATGATTTTACGGCTATCAAGAAGGAAATCTTCCACAAAGAAGCTTCATGTCAGAGTAGACAATCAGCCAGATGAGGGCCACATTCATATCCCTAGAGGAAGGGCATGCCTAAACAGAGAAAACACTTTAATTAAGCGGAGTCTCTTGACAATCTATTTGACCATGAAGTTCTGTTTAGGTAGGGCCCAATGGCCACAAAATTATTCTTGAAGGTGGCCCTCTGCTCTTTCCATCTCAACAAAGTGATGCAAAAACGATAAGGATATCCTTCGTCGAGTATGCGAGGGAGTGGCACTGACATACCACTGATGGGCCCTTCCACAATTTAAGGTAATATGTCAAGTGTGTGTTTGCTGGGGGATTTATTTGCGGGAGGGATGTTTAAGCCTTTCAATGCTCTCTGCAAGGAAATCAATATTAATGCGAGCAGTTCTCAGTCCACATTGCGCTGGCAGCAGCTGCAAGGGCGACGTGTAATGAAGAGGAGCAGGACCCCAAAAGATCAATGGTGCTAATTTAAATACTCACATTGGGAAATTGTAAACGTGCAATGACACTTCACTTCCCTTTCCTTCCACACGGATATTACGAAAACCAGGAGGCTATGGAAGGTCTCCCTTGACACGGACCTCACAGACAGGAGATAACATTTTAGAACGTCAAGGGGGTTTCGTGAAACCCTCGTTTTAGATTTATCACGGTAAATATGTTCAAAAGTGCCAAAATATACACTGGTGCTTAGGATGTCTTTCCCAGGTGCCTGAAGACTGGGGCAAACCTCTATCACATGATGCGGGATTGTGTATATATGCAGCACTACAGGAAAGAGGTTTTGCTCATGATTAAAGGAGCAGGCTGTGTGGACATTCCTCGAGAGTCAATATAATGTTTGTTGGAACAAATGAAGAGAACAAAGGCTACTAGGCAGAGATGTGGGTTTATAGACTTAACCCCTATTGTTACTAAATGGAACCTGGCAATGGCATGGCTTTTGCCAGAGTGATACTGAGAGCGGAGTAGGTCAAGTATTGTCATTCTCAACTGGTAAGTGAGACATATAGGGTTGGGGATGGTACCAATAAAATGCATATTACGCCTGTACACACAGATAGCAAAGACGTAACTTTGGTGCAGCGAACCCACCCTGCTCATAAGGTAATGTGAGCGCTTCCTAGGCCAGTCGCAGCTGATTACCGGCCCACACTAGCCATTTCACTAAAAAGCGCAGAGTTTTAAAGAAGTCTTTGGTGAGTGGGATTGCGATGTTTAAAAAGAAATATAAGAACGGAGGAAGGATCATCATTTTACTTAGTGCTATTCGTCCGGCTAATACAATGGAAGCTTAGTCCAGCATTATTATTCTGTCCTCAAGAGTGGAAATGGCTCCGCCATAGTTCTCTCTGATCACAATATTAGTGTCTTGGTGGAGCTAGATCCCTAAATATTTAACTGGACACTTATCTCAGACCTGTGGGAAAACCACTGCACAGTTGACTGTGGAACCTGTGAGAGGGAACACCACTGACTTCCTCCACTTAATTTGGATCCCTGATATGCCTGCAAATCTAATGAACTCCCTCAACAGGGTGTTTGAACACTCTGCCGGGTTTCTGAGATATATTATCTGCATAAAAAGATATCAGCACTAGTCCGATGGTATAGTGGAGAGCATGTTCATTATAGCGCTGCCTCAGTTTAGCTGCCGGGGATTTAGCAGCCAGTACATATAGTATCGGGGATAGGGGGCAGCCCTGTCTCGTGCCATGCGCAATGGGATTGGATCAGAGGTTATGTTATTAACCCTGATGTGGGCAGTTGGGTTTGTCTACAATTACCTTATCCAGTTGAAGAATAGTGGGGGCATAACCATGCGATGTAAACTGCAAGCAAACATGGCCATCCCACTTGTCAAATTCCTTAGTGGCGTTCAGCAGGACAGCCACTGCGTTGATTTCAGGGTTCAGTTGGTGTATTATGGCAAACAGTGTATGGATATTGTGTGCCGTGGAGAGGCCAGGGACCAAGCCAGACTGATCTAGCATGCTATTTCTGGGATTAGGAGGAACAAGTAATTGGCGCCAAGTTTCACCAGGATATTGGCATCGCAGTTTATCAAGGACAGGGGCCTATAGGAGTCGAGGTTGTCTGCTGGTTTCCCAGGTTTCAATATAACAATTATCAGTGCCGCTCTTAGTGTGTGTGTGAGGGGGGGGGGGTAAGATGCCTTCATAAGCCTCTTCATACACAGCCAAGAGGTGAGGGGCAAGAAAATCGCAATAATCATTGAAAAACATATCCAGGTCCAAAGCTTTGCCTGTGGGCATGCTTCCGATAAGCTTCGCAATCTTCTTCACTTAGAATGGCTGCCACAGATATTTGCAGCGAACCGTGCCCAGCCCTGCCAGAGAGCCATCTTGTAGGTAGCATACAATGTGTTGTGCTTCAGTGGGATCTTTGGTGTCTAAAAATCTGCATAGTATGTGCAAAAAGTGTTTCGGATGTCATCCGCTGCAAAATGTGTTTCCTCACTCATTGTCTACAATGCATGGTGTATCCCCCCACCACCACCCCATCCAAGGTTTACAAAGTATCATTGTGTACGTTCTCCCTAATCTTTCATCCTCTCTGTATCTGCGGGCCGTGGCATACTTAATTATGAATTTGATTTCTTGGTCCACAAGGTCATTGTATTCGGTCATTTTGAGTCTAAAGTCGGTTGTACTAATGTTACGATCTCGTACTCTAGCTCATTCAGCTTGTGCCGAACTGATTTTAATATTTCATGACTTTTGGAGAGGAGATGTGGTGGCCCCTAACTACCACCGTAAACTCCTCCCAAATTGTGCTCTTTTCCGGTACAGAGCCCTAATTTATTCTAAAGTATTCCAGGATGCTGTGGTGAAACTCTTTGCGCAGTAGAGTATCTTTTAGGATGTCTGGGTGCAAGCACCAGTGCGATTGTCGATCGTGTCTTTGAGATGTCAAGTAGACTGGAGAGTGGTCCGAGAGTGGGCGCACCAAGTGATGCATCTCAGCAGTAAAAGCACTGACATCCACAGATACAAGCCAAAAGTGCAGCCTGGGCCACATGGACCATGGATATGAACGTGCCTTTGCGTCTTTGCTATGTCATTCACACCACAGATTAATCAGTGTATGGTCTACTATAACTAAATTATTGACCTGAGCGCACAGCTAGCGGGGAGCTCCTAGCAGTGCAAGACCTAGCCATGTCCACGTCTGAGATGGTGTTAAAGTCACCACCTCATATCAGGAACCTAAGGCAAGCATTAAGTATTCTGGCCTATAAATCCTGGAAGAAGTAGAGATCATCCGTTTTGGGGACGTAGACGTTTACTATAGTAGTGTGGTGTCCCTCTAAGACACCTTGATCTATGAGACATCTGCCCTGTGCGTCGGACTCCATACATATATGTCGAAAATTAGTTCCATGCCTATCAATATAGCCACGTCTTTGGCGTAGGAGGGGTATCATGTAAAGTATTTGTGGGATGCCCATTGTGCCCGTAGCTACTTTTCAAAGTTGGGCGTAAAATATGTTTCTTGCAGCAGCGCCACTGCTATATTAGGTCACTCCAAGTATGCAGATACCATTCTAGTTTTGTGTTTTTTTTAAGCCCTCCGATATGCCACATGAGGGGTCCCAATTTGGTCATCTGTCTGGGGGTTTAAATGTGTAAGTAGCCCTTGTGTGACCTGGTAAGGATGGCGCCCCTATGTAAGTTTGCAATGTTGGCTGCATTGGTATTATGTACATGTACTGAAGGTGCACTAGGTATACGGGGTAAATCCTGCTAAATGCCGTCCCACTCTTATCAACCACACTGGCTTACCCCAACATGCCAGTGTAGCCTTATATTTTCCCAACATATCCTAACCAAAAAGAACATTTCCAACCAAACCCAGAAGTGGTTAACTCCCAGCTCCAAATCATTGGCTTCAAGTGTGGAATTCTCATGGGAGGCAGCCGGGGTGCGAAGCAAGACCTCCGGAGGTAGCTAGAGGTGGCCCAGGGTGGGGTGAGGAGGGACTTGGTTAGGTCGCATCCATATCATAGCTACAGTGGGTGCCAGTTACAATCAATGGTCTATCAAGTGGCAGGTGTCCAAGGTAACTGGGGGCTCGTGCCACGGCAGCAGCCAGCGGCGATATCATGGTGTCGGCCCAACAGCTGTTATTGCAGACAGTCTAAGGTTCTTCATCCCCAGGTCCAGAGTCGTCCGGCCCCACATGTCGTTTAAGGAGGGTTTTTAGGTATGCTGATGCTGCCTGGGGAGTTGTAAAAACTCTGTTTGCCCTGATGATTGCCCCAGAGGCGCACCAGGTACAGCACAGCATAAGTCATCCCTGCCTTTTGCAACTGTTGTTTGATGGGGAGGTACTCCCTGAGCACAGTCTACACAGCAATCATGAAATCATAGCCGAAGGTTATTGTAACTAAGAATAGCATGCTCTAGCTCATGCCTCTTTCGTTCCAATGAAATGTGGAATGTTTGGGTCGGGATTCTGGGAAGAGCGAGAGGACCAGGAACAGCAGAAGATGCTCGGGAGGTGTTGTGGTCAGCTGCATTTCTTATGACTTAGAACAATAAGGACATTAGTTGGAAACTGCCTTTCCTGCGTGTACGCACCAATTTAACAAAGGCGACACCATTACCTTGTTAGTTTAGCTCTTTCTGCTCTCTTGCCAACCTGAGCATGGTATCGCAGTCCCTATAGGTCAGGAGCTTCGCAATGATAGGGTAGGGGGTGGGGATTCCCAGCATAGGTCTCGGTGTCAGAGTGTGATGCGCCCGCTCTACCACCAGCATGTCAGAGGTTGTCAGCTCTAAATAGGGACATCAGCATTGTCTCCACACAAAGATCCATCTTGCCAGCGTTTGTCAATTCCGGAATTTCCAGGATGCGTAGGTTGTTTTGATGAGATCTCGCCTCAAGATCTTCGTTTTTAGCTTGAATCACCACAAGGACTTTCTTCATGTTCAGGCATTTGGTGGAGACTTGCTTCACATCGGCTCCTACTTATGAGATCCGTTGCTCAGCTATAGTAATTCTAGCGGCTTGTTTGTCTGGTGTGGCCGACAGAGTCCCATTCTCAGGTTTAAGATATCAATTTTCCCATCATTGGGCGCTTGGCTTGGTTGAATGCCATGCAGTAGTGTTTTTAGATCAGTCTCACTCAGATTGTCTCCAGCAATCGTGGAATCAGTATGCTCTCCCATTCGGCCAGTCTCTGAGGTTTTGGCAGTGTTTTGCCTCAAACGTTAGACTGGGTTGCTTGTGGTCAGCTTTGCCTGCCTTGTATTTGCAATCTCTGCCATCAGGCAGGCAGAGCGTATCAAACAGAATGGGGGTAATTCCAGGGGGTGCCCCGCAGCACAAGTCGTGTCCCTGGAATCCACCAGAACTGTCGGTGCTCACCACCGCACAGTGTTTGATCGAAGTGTTAGGGGGGGGTTGTCTCTCCCCCCTTCCCCCTTCCCCCCCTTCCCCTCCTTGCCTCAGTGAGGACTGTAAACAGTGGAGGATCACGCAGAAGCAACATCACACCTAGAGGTTTGTACTAGGTGCCTACAATCGCCAGGTCAGAACTAGGGATGTGTGTTAACTGGTTGTCCAGCAACAGGTCCAAATGTTCCACTAGGTGGAGGAGCATTTGGCATGGGGAACCACAGTAATTTAGAACGCCTGCAGGCCCAGAACCCCCTGAAATTACCAAGTTTTTGGAGCTGACCAAGAAGTGATTCGCTGGCTGGCTATAGGCAAAAATCCTCAGGTGGAAAAGGAAAGGATTTCACCAGACTGGAGTCAAATAAACCAAATCCCTTCCAATAGCACCAAATAGGATTTAGAGTGGTTAATCGGGAACTGAAGCTGGAATGCAGTCCAGAGTGTTAGGGCAAGGCTGAACTCCGGTTCATTTCTTGATGGAGTTTAGATGAATGAATCTGGCACGCTTACTGGTGTCCTATCCATCAAATGTGTTCACCAATAAAGACTTTGTCTGCTTGCCCTTTTAACACTAGAGCATCCCAATCACAACTACACTTTTTTCTTTTTTGAATTGTACAAAGAACAGCGCAATCACATACTGAGACCACTATTAAGAACCTTGAATATGTGGAAGTGTAAAGAGGTTCGAGTACTTGTGACTGCTCCAGACAGATGGTTTGCCACACTGTATACAGATTCTTAATCACCATAAACAAGGGCAAGAGAATTATCAGGAAATAGTTGTTTCTTTACAATGAGTACGAATTACATTTGCCTGTTTTTACCCATCTGCATCTGTTGACACTTTATTTTATATGAAATGTATTTTTAACATAATTTCTTTTAAAACATTGTGTTATTTTAATCTTAAGTTACACAAAATGCAAGCAGGATGTACTGCTTGGTTGTTTTATTCTATTTATGGAAACTAGTGCTTGCCTGTATTTATATGTTTGCTTTTATTGTTTCCTAAAACTGAATAAAGTTTCTTGATGATGATGATGATGATGATGATGAATGAATGAATCATCAAACTACTGATAGCAATGGATCATCTGCTGGTACAAAGGCTGTCACTGAGAATAGGATCTTGACTAAGACCCAAGGGGCAGCGTTGAGACTAAGGCCGTGAAACAGTGAGATGTCCTATGTTCTTCCAGGACAGATATATGTAGGCAGGCACACTGGATACCCACTTAACACACAGCAATTCACTGGACACACCACCCCATGCTAAAAACAGCACTTATGTAGAGGCTTAGATTGTCGCTGTCTAAGGGTGTGGAAACTACCATTTTTTTCCTGGTCATCCTGCGGCCAGGACGAGCTTAATTGCACCTAAAATGTCACCCCTCTGGTATATCTGGCAGAGGAGCTGGGAGCAAAAATCATCGCATATGCAGATGACACCCAGCTCCTCTTTACTTGGAAGGACTCGGATACTTCCCCAACGAAAGCCAAAAACTGTTTGTCGGCCGTCTTCAAATGGCTCGCAGCCGCCCAGCTAAAATACAATGAAGACAAGTCCGAAATCCTTTTATTTGGATCTTTTCCTCCACAGTTCAGGGAAGCACTTTGGCCGCCAGAATATCCACTCCCCAGCACTTCGGGACAGGCAGTAAAGAACCTGGGTGTCTGGTTCGAGGAAAACCTCTGGTTCACCACACATGTAAAAAAACTTGCCGGCCAATGTTTTGGTGCATTGAAGTCTCTCAAAAAGTTTCTTCCTTTATTACCCAGGTCCGCTAGAGAGATGGTCATGCGCGCTCTGATTCTCAGCCGCCTTGACTATGCCAATGCACTTTATATTGGCCTACCAGGTTACCAGCTTAAGAAACTCCAGGTCATCCAGAATACTGCGGCACGAGCTTTGATGGGTATCCCGGGCCGGTCCAGCGTTAAACATCATCTGCGGGATTTGCACTGGCTTCCAGTGGCCCAAAGAGTGAAATTTAAGGCCCTCACGCTGGCCCATTCAGCTCTCTATGGTCGAGGGCCCCTTTATTTAAGGAAGCGGTTTAGTTTTTATATTCCACGAAGACATCTGCGCTCTGACTCTCAGTGCCTAGCTTCGATTCCTCGCTTTCGGCGGACAAGGATTGGAGGGAGCTCTCTATCCTTCAAAGCGGCTGAAGCGTGGAATTCTCTCCCCTTAGAACTACGCCGCATTAACGATCCTTCCATGTTCAAGAAAAGACTAAAAACCCTGCTGTTCGCCTAAGGACATTCTTCCCCAGCCCCATTCTGTTTCTTTTTAACTGGTTCTCGCGCCGGGACACTCATGAGTAGCCGTGCGCGTTATAAATTTTTGTAACATAACATAAAAAGAGGAATCTAGCATCCTCATTTAGAAGCTCTTTGGATGTCAACTGGGGCATAGGCCCCTTAGATGAAGGTAGTTATGGAAGTATAGCCTTTCTTTACCAATAGGAGGACCCCTGCATCAGCAATTATACGGCCTGGTGTTGCTAGTGGAGAGAAGGCTTTCTTCCCTTACCCCAACCCGCACTTAGTGGAGAGCACCTTCAGAGACAGCGACGTGGAAATAATTTGAACTTCGGAGGCTCTGTTGAGGCCAGTAAAGTGTCCTTTTTCTTTCCTCTGAAACACGGTTTGCTATCTGAAGAGAAGGTGTATTTAGTCAGGGTCTTGGAGAAAAGGTACTCCATAGCCGCCGTCAGCTGGAAAAGAGTAATAAGGACTGGCAGCACAACTTTGAAGGTACACAGAAATGCCTGCACTATTTTATTTTACTGTGGTATTTATAAAGCACAGAACAATGCTCAGTGAAGCACTTTTCACAGCCCCGGGGTACATAGGCCACTTTTGATGTTTACAGTGTTAAGACACTGATATAGGGAAAAAATAAGAAGAATTACAATATGTGTCCACTATTTATATCTGAAAGGACAACAACCATTGGGAGATGAAACATGTTATTTCCATCAAAAGAGGTTGAAAACCTTTTCCTGGGTCTCTGGCTTTAGAACGGAGTAACTGAGTCACAACCGCAGGAGGATAGTCTGACCGTAGTACATGGTCCAGGTGGAAGTGCCAGTGAAGTTCCAGAACATCAGCAGTTTATGTTTCGTAGCTTCTTTGCCAGGTTATATTCCTCCTCAGCATACCCCTGGAGCAAGTCCTGTCAAAGATGGAGCCCACGACTGTCCATGAGGACAATAGAGTACACTTTGTTTCTTTTGGTCTTCAGACACTTGTCCTCCTTGCCCTAGTCGTAGGATCGTTTTATTGTACAGAGATGTTGTCATCACCATCGCAGATTGAGTGAGGTACTTCCTGGACACTAAGAAGGATTAGTTACTTACCTGTAATCCTAGTTCTCTTCCAGGGGTATACTCATCAAAGTCATAAGCACTGAATTATCCCCGCCCATATGCGGGATCCCGGAGCATATAGAAATATACATATATATATATGAGTATGTTGGGGGATCACAAGTGCATAGCACTTCCGCGACATACATATATACATGTATATAAATACATAAATATGCAGCCTAACAAATTCCAATAAGGCAAAATGCCAAAATTACAAAGGTTTTCCCTGTACAGACAATCTCCTATATACACTCTGTAATAGAGAACATACACTGTAATAGTGTTATGCAAGAAAAACCTTTATTTTCAGAAAAGAAAACATGTAATAGCAGGCAGTTGGCCCATAGGCTGCATAGCTGAATAAATATCACCGTACAGTAAAACACTGGCACCTTGCCTTTAAGGCTTCCAAGAACTTGGACACTTTGCCTTTAAGGCCTCCAGGAGACCCTCTGCTCCCATCATGCACCACAGGTGACAGTTAGGTCAGTTCTTTTTGCACGGTGTACTAACTTTTAACAATTACTAAAAAATGCTCGTCCGGGGAGGCGGGAGGGTTGCTTATGACTTTGATGAGTATACCCCTGGAAGAGAACTAGGATTACAGGTAAGTAACTAATCCTTCTCTTCCAGGGGATACTCATCAATAGTCATAAGCACTGAATAGAGTAGCAAGCCCATACCCACTACCTCGCGGACGAGCAAATAGTATTAAAAAACAGATCATCTTAACATGACATTAAGCAAATAAATTCCTCAGTGAGGCTTGTCCCACTTGGGCATCCTCCTGAGCATCTGAATCTAAACAGTAATGGCGAGAGAAAGTATGAACAGACCGCCATGTAGCTGCTTTGCAGATTTCTGCTATAGGGACGTTCCTGAGGAGGGCCGTAGTAGAGGCCTTTCCTCTGGTTGAATGCGCTTTAGGCCTTCCCTGAAGAGACTTATTAGCTAATTGATAGGCTAGAGATATGCAGGAGACTATCCATCTTGAAATAGACCTTTTAGAGGATGCCAATCCTGTATTAATGGGGCCGTAGTTGACAAACAAGCGGTCCGTCTTTCTTATTACCTTGGTCTTATCCAGATAAAACTTCAACACCCTCTTAAGGTCTAACGAGTGTAAGGCCCTTTCAGGAGGTGTAGAAGGATTAGAGAAGAAGGTAGGCAAAGTGATAACCTGATTAATGTGGAAATCTGAAACCACTTTTGGCAGAAAACTTGGATGAGTTCTGAGAACTACCCTATTTGAGTGAAAAACAGTGTAGGGTTCCTTACAACATAATGCTTGTATCTCGCTGACTCTACGAGCCGACGTGATAGCAACCAAAAAAGCCACTTTCCAAGACAAGTGCTGCAAAGAGGACTTGTGTATTGGTTCAAAAGGTGCGCCCATCAGTTTGGTAAGGACCACATTGAGCTCCCAAGGAGGAGAAGGGGCTCGTACTGGTGGGTATACCTTTTTAACCCTTCAAGAAAATCTTTCACCACTGGCATTTTGAAAAAGAAACCTGTGAAGGTGATTTTCTATATGCCGTTATTGCTGCTAAGTGTACCTTGATAGATGTAAACTGCAGGCCCGACTTAGCCAGGTGTAAGAGATACGGCAAAATGACCTGTTCCTGCCCTCTAACTGGGTCATGACCATTATTCAAACACCATAAGTAAAAACGTTTCCACTTGAAAGCGTAGGAAACCCTGGTAGAAGGTCTTTTCGCTTCCTTAAGTATGTTCATACAGTCCGCTGGCAAGTCTAAGTGACCATACTGCAAGACTTCAGGAGCCATGCTGTCAGCCTGAGGGAAGGAAGGTTGGGGTGAAACACTCTCCCTGGCTCTTGGATAGTAGGTCCGGACGACAAGGCAATCTCTGTTGCGGAACTTCGGAAAGTTGTAGAAGATCCGGATACCACCACTGGCGTGGCCACTCCGGAGCGATCAGAATCATCCTGGAGTTGGACTTGTAGAACTTCGTGATCACTGCTGGAATGAGAGGCAGTGGAGGAAAAGCGTAGAGTAAGCTCTGAGACCATTTTATCAACAGAGCATTCCCGCTTGAACCTGGTTGGTGATACCTGGACGCGTAGACGGGGCATTTGGCGTTTGTTGCATCTGCGAACAAGTCTATGTCCGGCACACCCCATCTTTGAAAGATATCCTGAGCCACTTCGGTGTTTAGCACCCAGTCGTGCGCTTCTACGAACTCTCTGCTTAGGAAGTCCGCCTGTACATTTAGGACGCCCGGCACATGGACAGCCGTGATGGTGAGATGCCGTGCCAGAAGCCACTTCCAAATGGCTTGTGCCTCCTGAGACAGAATTCTGGACCTGGTGCCTCCCTGCTTGTTCAGATAAAACATCGTCGTGGTGTTGTCTGTCTGAATCAAGAGGGAGTTGGACTGAAGAGAAGGAAAGAAGGATTTTAGGGCTAGTTGGACAGCCCTCAACTCCAGAAAATTGATATGGTATCCCTTTTCTTTGTCCGACCATAGCCCTTGCACTTGAAGGTGATTCATATGAGAGCCCCAACCTTGCAGGGAGGCGTCTGTCACTATAGTTTGAGTCGGAGTCTCTTGATGGAAGGGAACACCTTTCATTAGATGTGATCGCCTTGTCCACCACACAATGGAGTCCCTGGCAGACTGGGGCAGAGTGATCCGATCCTCCCAGCTGCCCGAAGCTTGCACCCACTGGTCCTCCAGAGCTTGCTGCAGGGGACGCATGTGCAATCTGGCATTGGGAACTATGAAGATGCAGGAAGCCATCGAACCCAGGAGAGAGGACACTTGTCGGACTGTTGGGTGGCGAATCCGCAGGAGTTCTCTGCATTTGATCCTGATTGATGAAAACCTCTCCGCCGAAGGACACACGCTTGCTTCCGCGGTGTCCAGCGACGACCCTAGGTAGTGAATGTTCTGGGTCGGATTGAGAATCGATTTTTTGAAATTGACTCGTAGACCCAACTTGTTCATTAACTGGAGACTGTAGGAGAGATGAGACTGAAGCAGGGAAGGAGTTGCACTCTTCAGAAGCCAGTCGTCCAGATACGGGTAAACAAATATTTTGTGTCTGCGGAGAAAAGCTGCCACCACTGCCATGCACTTTGAAAAAGTCCGTGGGGCTGACTTCAGTCCGAAAGGTAGGACTCGGAACTGGAAGTGACGTAGAGCAACCTGAAAACGGAGAAATTTTCGATGTTTTCTGGACACTGGAATGTGGAAATAAGCGTCCTGCAGATCTATGGAGCACATCCAGTCTCCTTGATGTAGATGGGGAAAGATCTGGTGAAGGGCAAGCATTCGAAATTTCTCTTTGCAGATGTATTTGTTCAAGATGCGCAAGTCCAGAATTGGTCTGAATTCTACTGTCGGACCTTTTTTTTCTGACCAGGAAATATCGAGAGTATATTCCTGGCGCCTCTGATGAACAGGGACGTATTCTATGGCTTTTTTCTGTAGAAGACCGTTTACCTCCTCGTGTAAAATGTGATGACACAAGCGGACTCGTCCTTCTGGAGGAACCGAAGGAGGTGGGATCTTGAACCGTAGCAAGTATCCATCTTGAACAATGTTCAACACCCATTTGTCGATGGTTATGTTTCTCCACTCCTCCAGATGTAATGCGATACTTCCTCCTACCGGAGTGGAACACGTGTCTAGAGGAAGCACTCCCTCATTGTTTTGATGGTTGCTTTGAGGTAGAGGCCTGCTGTCTATTGGTCCCTCTTCCTCTTCCTGGTCTCCGTTGGTGGAAGTGAGACCTCTGCTGCTGCTGACCCTGAGCCGACCATTGAGGGGTTTGAACCCTCTGTTGGAACGGGCGTTTATCATAGGGACGGGAGCGCCTACGGAATTCCTTCCGTTTTCGAGACCCACAGCTTTCACCGTGTCCAGCTCTGCTTTCATCTTTGCCATTTCTTCGTCCGCATGTGGCCCGAAGAGAGAAGACCCGTTGAAAGGCAGGTTGGTTATCTTCCGCCGGACATCGGGTTTGAGGCCAGTCAATCGTAACCAAGCAGAACGCCTCGAACAGATACCATGGGAGTATCCGTGGGCAGCCAGATCAGATGAGTCAGCGGAAGCACTAATCACCTGATTAGCCACTAGACCTCCCTCTTGTAGAATTTCTCTAAAGTCTTGCTGGTCCTCTTTTGGGAGTTTGTCTGCAAAACGTCCCAGTGAATCCCACAAGGATCTATCATACCTCCCCAGCAGAGCGGAGGAACTGGAGACCTTCATGATAGAAGCTGAAGTGTTGCACATCCTTCTACCTAAAGAATCCATCAGTTTACTATCCTTATCCGGAGGCGCTGAGGAGGAAGACATAGCTGAGTGCGTCTTTCTAGCTGCCGCCACAATGATGGAATCCGGAGGAGGATCCGATCTAAGGAACAACGGATCTTGGTCCGGAGCCTTGTACTTTTTGGCTATTCGGGAAGGAACAGCTCCCACCGTTGCCGGTGTCAAAAAAGTTTGCATAGCAGGTTCGAGAAGACCTGGGACAAGAGGAAGCAAAGGCCGAGTCGAGGAGCGATGATGAAGAGTCTCAAAAATCACTGAGGAGGTAACAGTCGGGACATACATAGAAATGTTCAGCTTATTCGCTCCTCTACAGAGAACTTCACTAAAAGTGCTGAGGTCATCGATTGGAGAAACTCTTGACGGAGGTGTAGCTGTCAAAGTTGGAGAATAGTCTCTGATAGAGGACCTGGTGGAAGAAGACCGGGTGGGAGACCTATGCCGCCTCCTCTTCGGAGAAGAATGATAAGAGCGAGATCTGTCCCTTGATCTAGCATGAAGAGCATGTGAAGATCGTGATCTGCTTGGAGTCCTCCTTCTGGAAGAAAACACAGTCGGTGATCTTGATCTTCTAGGCGTTTTAGGGGATGGAGAATCCCTGGACAAGCGTGAAGGAGAATAGGTACGGGAAAAATCAGACCCCGGGCTACTGAGGGCCCTAGGCTTCCTGCGCCGTGCATCTTCACCAACCACCGGAGAGCCTTCCGGGGAGATCTGGACAATATGCAGTCCTGGAGAAGATCCCGATTTTGATGATAGAGATGCAGCTCTAACCTCATCCGAGGCAACAGCAGGCTCTTTAGCTCTCGACGTCGAGCGCCTCGACGTCGACCTTTGGTTTTCCTCGACGTCGACTTCTCCCTTGACGTGGGATGATGTCTAGGAGGAGTTAAGGACTTCGCTGCCCTCGACGGCGACCTCACCTCCCTCAAAGGCGTCCTCGACGTCGACCGTCTACTCAGGGACTTCGACGTCGAACGCACTCGCCTCCTCGACGTCAATAGCTTCGCCGTCTTCGACGCCGACTGGTCTCGCGGCACCCTTGCCGTCGGCAAACTTCTCGACGTCGACCTACGGGGAGGTGACGGAGTGCGCCTTGACGTCGACGGATGTCTCGACGTCGATGGATGTTTTGACGTCGATCGGTCTTTGCCATGGCTATACCTCGAGCCCGAGGTAGCATGCTTCGACGTCAATACCTTTCTCGACGACGGAGACTCACGCCGTCTCGACGTCGGAGATTGTGTCGTTCGCTTCTTCGACGGCGGCAACGACGTCGACGGTGAACAGTCCGGAATCTGCCGTTTCCTCGATGTTGAAGAGGCAGAATGATGTTGGCGTCGATGTTCTTGAAGAGAGGAGGGCTCTTGACACGCAAGGCCACTTCCCAGCCTAGTTTTTCCTCTCTCGATCACAGCCTGAAGGCGAATCCTCTCCCTGTCGCGAAGAGTCCTCGTAGAAAACTTACTACAATGGTAACAAGTGTCAGGCTTGTGACTGGAAGGAAGACAGGCGATACACACAGAGTGTGGATCAGAGATGGCCATCTTCTTTCCACAGGATGGACATTTTCGAAAAAGAGCTGGCATTCTGACAGAAAAAGTTTGTTAAATTTTGTCAGAGAATGATAATAAAACACTGCCAGCACAGGAAAATCGCAAAAACTAAAGAAAACAATTCCTGACAGAAAAGTCAGAAAAAACTGTCGAGCTCAAGCTCCAGGATCCTCATAGAAGGAGCCGGAAAAAGAACTGACCTAACTGTCACCTGTGGTGCATGATGGGAGCAGAGGGTCTCCTGGAGGCCTTAAAGGCAAAGTGTCCAAGTTCTTGGAAGCCTTAAAGGCAAGGTGCCAGTGTTTTACTGTACGGTGATATTTATTCAGCTATGCAGCCTATGGGCCAACTGCCTGCTATTACATGTTTTCTTTTCTGAAAATAAAGGTTTTTCTTGCATAACACTATTACAGTGTATGTTCTCTATTACAGAGTGTATATAGGAGATTGTCTGTACAGGGAAAACCTTTGTAATTTTGGCATTTTGCCTTATTGGAATTTGTTAGGCTGCATATTTATGTATTTATATACATGTATATATGTATGTCGCGGAAGTGCTATGCACTTGTGATCCCCCAACATACTCATATATATATGTATATTTCTATATGCTCCGGGATCCCGCAGATGGGCGGGGATAATTCAGTGCTTATGACTTTGATGAGTATCCCCTGGAAGAGAAAGGGCTTTTCCTTGGGGTCCGCTACTTGCTGTCCAAGGACTCTGAGAAGGCAAGCTCTGAGAAGGACCTCCTTCAAATATCATGACCCTGTTTGCAAACCCAGGAAAGAATGCAAAGACTGGCTTAGGTAGAAGAGGTGATGGAGCCACCAAATTAAAGATGCCCTTCTTTTCTGGTAAGGGAGCAAGTGTCTTGGTGGTTGATGAGTCCATAGCTTTGCCCACCACAACATAGCAATACCTCGTTAAATACATGTTTTAGTGGACACCAGTATAGTTCTCTGAACCTCTGCCTAGTTTCCTCAACAGGGCTCTCTTGTAAGGAGGCCTGCAAGATGGATCCAAGGGGACTCACAAATCCTTGATGGCCCAGATGGGCAGGCCTGAATTTGTTGCTTGCCCACCTGTAGCAGTACTGATTAGGAAGGAGACTGGAGTACTGGGCTGGTCCTCTGGCCTTAAAAGCAGTACCAGAGTTTGAGGGAGCCAAACTAGGGCTGCCCGGTGTGGAGGGCAGCTGAACCAAGTCTTGAGACAAACAGGCCTGGGTGGTTTGTCTAGTATTCAATTTTGCAATCATTGATGCAAGAAGGAATCTTAATTTAAGGGCAAGCATGAGATGGAGGCAGTTCCTGCTAGTTGATTTGACAACTGCCTTTAAGTAACGCCTGGGCCGATGGACTGGCTGAGTGGATGTGACCTAAAGACATGGACATCCAGGATTAACTCCTGAAAGCTCTGCAGTAGCTCCTTGAGTCCAGCACCAACGCCTACTCATCCAGAAACTGAACAGGCACAGAAGGTGGAAGAATCTTGTACTCCGTAGCGCTTGTACTTCTGGTGTCAGGCAAGCTGCAAACAGGACTGCTGAGCTTGGTGTTAAAAGAGATCACAGCAGAAAGCCCACTGCCTACGACAGCATCTGGTTTTTCTGATGCCTCATATTTAGTGGGGGAGACATGCCTCCTAGGCTTTTAACTACAGTGAGGCGCTCCGTTCTTAATGGGTGGTGCCCTTCTCTCACATGCCACTTGCACAGCCCGAGAGGTAGGCTTGCAAGTGTGGTGCAGGGAGTCAGGAGATGAGCCTATGAATATACAGAGCATGTGTCAGAGTCTCTTCTACAGGGGGAACTGGGCTCAATTCCCCCTATAATTCTCTTGAATCACCAAAGCAAACTAAAACTTGGTTCCCTGACCAGCACCCAGGGAGGGAGAATCTTTCGAGCTCTTAGTGTGACAGGTCTACTACGTCACATCCAGAAGGTGTGACATGCTCAAATCCTACAGCACAGCAGCAGCTAGGGACCTCCGCGTACACATTAAGAACGGGCTCAACTCTAAAGTCAAGGGTGACTCAGGAGTGGGACAGGCTTTAGTCCTCGAAGGATACTTCACTGCTGAGGTTTACCCACCTTGCCTTTAACGAAAAAACAGCATCTGGATGGAAAAAGTCCTTTACCAGCAAGAAACAGGTCTTGTGGTAACATACTTTCAACTTCCTATAAGTCTGTTTTAGCACTCAAATAAGGCGCGCATGGGTGATTTCAAATAAGAAAAGTGGCATGCCAGCATCAACATGGAGTGAGGACTTACTCACCTTCGGCTCTCACAATGGCAAACTCCTAAAGCTAAAATCCTTCAGTGGAAAACCAACTAACCATCTCTAAGCAAAGTCCAACTGATGAGAGAATGTGCTGATCGCCCATAGAATGTCAGCTTGAAGACTAAAGGGACCCTGAATCAAGCAGACATTGAGGCCAGCACAGATTGTGCCTGTCATAAGGAAAAAGGGCAGCATTGTAAGGAAGTAACAGAGGCATTGAGAAAGGAGCGACCTGAAGCATAGCAGAGCAGCGATGCAATGATCCTGGGCCCCTTATGTGAAAAACAACCTGACCCTGAGCTGATACGAGGTAGGATAGTAGGATCTTTCCAAGAAAGGAGCCAAAGGGGAACAAACAATAAGACATAGGCTGTCTGGGGAAGGTCTGAGCCTGTGGCCTAAGCCAAAATATACTGTGGTGAAACCTAGGGCTCTCCATATGCACCCAGTGGCCATTCCCCGAGCCGGATGAAGAAGGGAGCTACGATCCTCATAGGCCTGGGAACTGCAGGGAGTGGTGTAAGCGATGCGGGTCTGGGATTGGGTCTGCTCTCTCCTCTACCCACGCCTGCGAGTGCAGCAGCAGCATGGCAGCCTATAAAAGCAGGGACAGGGTGGAGGACCCCTAAAGAAAGCCCCAAAACAAGGACTGAACTAGGGGAGGGTTGATAAAGAGCTTAGAGCTCACTCACTACGCACCAATATTATGGCGACAAGGAATACAGTCTTGAGAGTGAGAAGTCACAGAGAGCTGCTGTAAAGCAACTCAAAGGGAGTGCAATCTCCACCTTAATTACCAGGGATTTGAGAGGGTTGGCTACTCCTTCCAAGATGTCTAAGTACATATGTATCTAAAACGTACAGGTATACATTTAGTGACAATGCAAGAATCCCACATTACAGGAGATGAAGAAATCAAGATGCAGAAAAACAATAGTGTGGCCATTCCAACATGTGGCCCACAAATCAGGATCAGAAGACAGATTCATATGGATCCAAGCAAACCTGAATGGGGAACCATTTACTGCTGGTTAGTTATATGCGCCAAAAGTTTTAACCACTTCATATTTAAATAAACTCTAGCCAACAGAACCATAATATATTGAGGAGATTTTAGCTTTGCAATGGATCTTGTGATAGATCCATCCTTTCCTCTGCTGCAGGGTACACCGAATGCTAGGGCAGCTGAAGAACTTTTAAGACGGAAAACAAACTGGGGTTTACGAGATATGTGGAGAGAGATACACTCACACACAAGACACTTATTTTCCTGCCTCTACATAACCTACACACAAGACTGGATATTATTTTTGCCTGATACAATTATTACCACATACACATCAGCAATGCAGTAAAATCAACAGTATATTTATCCAGAACAATCTCACACAACACTTCCCTTGAATATACATGATGGTATGGGAGAGAGCTCCACACCGACCCGGAGACTGCTACCCATGGCACTTCAAGGTACTCCATTTAGGACCACACTCAGAAGATATAGCAAATTACATTACTGAAAACGAATAACAGTGAGGGCCTTCAGAAGAGTCTGGGAAACATTTAAAGTCATAGTGAGGTGAAAAAGTATGAAACATATGTGGCCAAGCCAGTATTATGCAGGGAATTAACAGTCCTTAAACGTTAACGAGGTAACTTTAGAAAGACAAATAGTTAATAATTTAACTCTAAACACCAAGTTTGTATGAACCAAGGAGCAATATGCGGATTCAATGAAACGGTTAAGATGCATGAATTATAGAGTCAATAACAGAATGCATGCAGAGCGATATAAAACAGACAAATTACTGGCCCTGCTGATTAAAACTGAATTAGCCAGGTAACTAAGAACAGTACTAAGAGGATAGAAAGGGGAAATCAAATACACTCAACAAACAATTAAATTTTTAAAAATTATTACAAAACTCCTGAACCACCACTACCACAACAAGAGATAATGCAATTTCTAGAAGAAACCAAACTTCTGCAGTCAAATACACTCAATCAGCAAACAATTACATTTTTAAAAATGATTACAAAACAACACCTGAACCACCACTACCACAACAATTGATAATACAATTTCTAGAAGAAACCAAACATCTGCAAGTACAACCAGAGGACAAAGATGTTAGAGGACCCATTGTCTGTTGCGGATATTAAGAGTGCTATACAGCACGTTTTGAGAACCAACAAAACACCAGACACAGATGGCTTGTCAGCCAAATTTTTCGTCACATATGCAGACCTTCTCTCACCCAATCCACTCAAAATGTATAAAACAGAGGTTCGAAGCACTCCCAGAACCTAATAGAGAAACACCAATAATGGACCTACCTAAACCAGACAAGGATACACTAGAGGTTACCATCTGTTGTCCACTATTTATAGACATCACAAACTGTGCAAAATCGTAACATCTCAGGCAGTTAGAATGCTGTTGAAAATGATACACTCCAATCAAATAGAGTTTATTGCACAATGGAACATATCAGACAATTTAAGGAGGCAAATCAACATAATGGACGAGTTAGATGGATGCACACAAAATGCCATGGTCACCTCCATCAACACGAGAAGACTTCTGATACAGTAAGTTGGGATTTTATCTCTGGCGCCAAAAGCAAGAGTACGAACAGGCTCTGCCATATCAAGTATGCTGAAAGTGGGAAGGGGCACCAGGCAAGCATGTCCCTTGTCACCATTAATTTTTGCAATTGCTGTGGAACCACTGGTGTGGCCACTACACAATGGGCACAAATGTTAGGGGATCAGAATATGCGAGGCGACGCACAACACTTCAATATATACAGATGACATCCTGTTGTGCCTTGCAAACCCAAATGATAAATTAGACTCCACTCTCAAATGATTAGATTGATTTGGGAGAATCTCAGGTCTGCATATAAACAGAAACAAAATGTTTCAATTCACATGACCAAAACAGGAAGTGGAGATCAAGGCACTCATGAAGGATGTTGTATTGGTAAGGAAGTGAACACGTTTATACCTAGGAATCTGAATATACAGAAAATTAAAAAAAATTGTTGATGGCAACTACGGCAAGCTGTGCCCACCTTACACCAGCCACTCACCTTCTGGTCCAGATTACCGAAAGGGTTACATTAACCAAAAGAGTGTCCCTGCCAAGACTACTATATTTTGTCACCTATACCCCTACCTACCAAACTAGTTAAATACACTTTTTACTGACATCATATGAGGCAACGAAAGACGGAGTGTTGCTTTACAGCAACAAACGCTGTCTTCATCAAAAGGAGGAATGGGAGTCCCAGACTTGGAAAGCTACTATCTGGCTGCTTAATTACAATGGGCAGCTAGGTAGGTGGCAGACCTAGCCCACCAGAGGCTAGCATGGTGGAAAAAGCTCTGACAATATGCGACTAAAAATGGTGGTATGGGGTCTGCCTAGAAAAGGATGGAAGCATACCAAGCTGGTATCAATGGCAAGAAATTGATGGGCACAATATACCTGCAAACTAAAGGCAGACCCATTAGACACACCTAAACTACCACTGTGGAGCACTGGGAATATGAAAGTCATTAGCAGATTGTTCAGGAGGAGAGTAAGGATTGAAGCAGAAATTGTCAAACTAGGAGATAGATGTGTGTGAAGCTGAAAAGTTAAACATCAAAAGAACACAGGAAAGAATACAACTAATCTGCAGGGCGGTTTCTACACTACACTAATCTGATACCCGCAATAAGGTAGAACTGGTACACAGAATAAGATGAACCACCAACTGACAGCACCCAGCAAACTGTATTCACTTTAGAGAGAGGACGTACGACAAATATACACACTACTTAAAAAGGCCCTACTGGCTTCCAGAGACCTAGTAAGGATCAGATGGCAAACACAATTAAACATAACATTCAGCGTTTCATAGTGGAATAGGGTTAGGACATTTCACAAATTAGTGTCAAGAAATGTGAGTTTTAAATAAATCCAATTTAAGTATATCCACCAAACATAACTTACCCCAAAGAGATTACATTAAATATATAGAGAAGTCTTGGACGCATACCTAAGATGCGGGGAGGAAGGAGCATTGTTCCTACATATGGCATAGTTATGTGATGTGGCAAGCTAACAGAGTACTGGTCAAAGGTTACAGACACGGTCAACTTGCTAACAGAGGCAATGTGAACGACCCCAGAACATGCTTACTGGGTGCCATGCCGATACCTAAAAACTGCAGAACAGAATGCAAGTTTATAGATCTGGCACTGCTTCTGAGTCTCTAGGAACTGGAGGTCAGTTGTCTCTCCCAGGATAGCAGGATGGAAATCCAAAATTGTGAAGTGGGTGAGGCAGAAGCCAACACATTCAGAAACCTACGCAGGAAACTAGGTTTTACAGACATGGTAAAATTTCAAAAAGATGCCCACTTTCCATGTAGGATAGATAAATAAAAGAATAAACTAATGATAGTACATACATGAACAACATAGTATAAGCTAAGTCAACAACGGAATAAAACAGAAAAAAAAGATGCAGACAAACAAAAGATGGGAGACAAAAGAAAGCAAAGTATTTGAGAAGCTGAGAAGAACTAACATACGTACAGGTTGATCCAATACAACTCGGACTACGAAACTGTTCAGAGAGTTTAACATGTATGCTAAACGAATGTAAATGGGAGTGAAAGATTAAGCTAGTGATGTAATTTTAATACAAATCTCTTAAATAAATTAAATGGATAAGCCAGGGCAGGCAAAATTCTATTTTAAGAGCTATAACTGAAGCATCTGATCCCACAAGTAGGTCGCGGTGTACCTACAAATCAAGAATTTCAAAGAGCCAGAACTTAAGATGAATCATTAATACACAAGCCAATTATTTCCAGCCAAAGGTAAAATTTTGCTTTAAAGCGTTCAAACCAAATGCGTGCGGTCATCAGACACCCATGAATCATGTTACTACCCAGCCAAGTAGAAAAATTCACTGATAGAAATCAGTAATTTTCTGGCAAAAATTGCTATGATTAATAATTCTGAAAGGTCAAAACCTCCTAATTATCCTGAATTTCAAGGTTAACACCACGCTCCGTTCCCTCTGGAAAACTTTAAAGCCTTAAATGAAGCCAAGGTAATGGCTATGAAAGTCACTTGAAATGGCAATGACTCTCCTGTTAACTCAAACAAAGTTTAAACATTTTGATTCCTCTATCGATTTCTTTATTTAATGAATCTCTAGCTCAGGGAATCTTCCGAAAGAACTGTAGAGTACGACAGGTTTTTACCATTGCTTACAGACTAACATGGATCATGCCAATGTGACTAAACCCCAGCCAAAAACCGACCTGTCTTCTATTGGCTAAAGTCTCGAGAATAGTGCAGGAACCCAAATGAATAAGCTAGTTAACTTCAGAACGCTTTTTCTGGTGAATCCTTTAACTGCAGATTCCTCACCTTCAAAATATCCCCAGGCACCAGATTGGATCCAGAGAATTCTCCAGAAATGCTTTAGCACACAGCTAAATGCCACTGTGTGGCGCCACAGTTACTCCGTATCGCCCAAGAGGAGATAGCGTAGAGCTGCTTATGAGCACTACCTGTATGAGCTTATGTCAGTTTCTTGTATCGTTCTCCCTCCGCACCCTCAGTCGTGGAGCGCAGAGCAAATTGTTTGAGATGGTGTGCTGATTTATAACTTGGATTATCACATAGCACCTCCTGACACAGTATCCAGGACGCCACTACCCCCATGCATGTTGCAGTACCATATGACAGACTTGCTGTCCATGACGATCTGCACCAGTCTCACTCTGATGGGCAGCAGAAAGGCTTTCAGGGCCCTAAGTGTTGTCCGAAGCTCCAGAAGATTGATATGGAACCTTTGATCTCCACCGCTCTCAAATGGCCCCCCTCCACAGCCAAGTAGTGATTTGTCTGTCACCTCTGTGTACTATGGGTGGGGGAGGGAGAATGGACTGTTGCAGGTCAGGCTGGCATTTGTCTGCCATCACAGAATATCATGAGCTCTCTCCTGTATGATATGGATGTAGTCGGTGAGGCATCTATCTCGATGCTGGGCCCACTGGGATTTGAGATTCCACTGCAGGGCCTGCCGTGTGCCATTTGGTATTCAGAATGAGAAGGATGACCAAGGCCAGGAGACCAAAAAGCCTCAGACATCCTCACTGAGATTCAAGACTGATCTTGAAACATCGGGATTGTAGCAAATCCGACATTTCTGCATGGTCACCCAGCAATTTTCACCTTTTGCTGGATCCTATGTTTTTGCTGGCTTTGGAACTCTGTGCACTGTAATCCTGCTAACCAGTGGTAAAGTACATGTGCTCCTCCTTTAAACATGGTCAAATGGGCATATTCCTATTTGGTGTATGTTACCTATAAGTTCCTAGTATATGGCACAAAATGTACTAAGCACCGGTAAGTTAAATGACACTAGAGGACTGCCGCATCTATTGTGCCATACACTATATTGACAGTGTAAAACATGGCTTCAGACCTGCCATTTTAGTCTTACTGTCAGCTTTGGATGGGATGTTGGATCGCCTGCCCCCTAGACCGGGCGAATCACCGGGTAGACGGCTGTCTGATTTTTTGAGGGCTCTGGGTATCATAGATGTTTGGCGAGTCTGTAATCCCAATGAGAAACAGTATACCTTTCATTCTGGTGTACACGGTAGTCTGTCGTGCATTGATTATCTCTTTTGTAAGGCTGCTCAGCTCCCCATGTTTGATAAATTATCCCTACTTCCCAGGGGTATATGCGATCACTCGCCCATTGTGACTTATTATGGAGGCACACCCCCCGCAGGTCGACAGGAGATGGTTCTTCAAACCTGGTATCTCAAAATTCCTGACATACATACCAAATTGACCGAGGCCACAACACTATTTTGAAGAAAATGTGGGTTCGGTCCAGTCAAATGTTGTACTGTGGGAAGCATTTAAGACCGTGATACGGGGGTGTGGGGTGGCGGCTGTGGCTGGACATAAGAAAGAAAAACAGAAACAACTTGAGGCTATTGAAAGTGAGATTTCGGCCCTTGAAAGGGACCTGGTTTCCGAGGGGTCGTCGGAGATCTCACATAAATTGTCCGTTAAGCAAAAAGAATACCGGGATATTGCAGGTGATTCCGCTAGGACTCACTATAGGGCCACCCAGCACAGGATCTATGATATTGGCGATAAAGCGAGTAAGTTGCTGGCTTGGCTTGATAAGAGAGATCTGGCGAGTAGATGGGTGGCGGATATTGTAGATGATAATGCTGTCCGTCAACATGACAGAGCTGGTATTGCAGGCGCTTTTGCCACTTATTTTGGCAATGTTTATTCTCCTGTGTCCTCCTCCACGCAGGAAGAGGCAGCAGAATTGCTCGCCACGCTACCACTGCCGTGTCTAGACTCCCAAGAGGTCGCAGAGCTGGACGTGGCATTAACATCCGATGAAATATCTAAGGCCATTTCCTCCTTGCAGTCTGGAAAGGCCATGGGCCCTAGTGGACTCCCGATTGAACTATATAAGACCGTGGCTACACTTATTGCCCCTCATCTGCTATGCATGTATGATGCCAGTGTGCAAGAGGGCGTTCTCCCACCTACGCAACGTTTGGCCAATATAGTCGTCATTCATAAGCAAGGGAAACCTCCAGATCAATGTTCTTCCTACCGACCCATTTCCCTCCTTGACCCGGAGGTCAAAATCTTGGCCAAAATACTGGCTCTACGCCTCTCGCCCCTCCTTCCCAAACTGATTAATCCGGACCAGTCCGGCTTTATGCCAACCAAAAATACAGCCCTTATTCTGCGTTGCTTGTTCAGGGTATTGGGACGGGCCTCCACTATACAGGAGGACTAGGTTATTATGTCCCTGGACGCCAAAATGGCGTTAGACATGATTGAGTGGCCTTTCCTCTTTGCAGCGTTGAAAAGGTATGGTTTCGGTGACCGGTTCATAGCTTGGATACGTCTCCTCTATTCGAAACCCTTGGCGAGAATTGCCGTGAACGGGAGCAGATCGGCAGTTTTTGAGTTGGGACGCGGTACACAACAGGGATGCCCATTGTCCCCTTTGTTGTTTGCCCTGGCGCTTGAACCTCTTGCTATATGGCTCAGGGGGGACCCCTGGATTCGGGGGCTCAACTGGTCGCCGGATTGGATGGACAAAGTGTCCCTTTACGCAGATGATATTTTGCTTTATCTTGCCAATCCCCGATCTTCTATCCATGAAGTGTTCCACGTCTTTACTCTATTCCAAAAATACTCCGGCTATACTATCAACTGGGATAAGTCCCTAATATATGTTCTGAGTGGACAACCTCCGCTTCTTCCGTCAAGTTGTGGCGCTAAAATTGTTACTGATGGTTTCCGATATTTGGGAATCTACATTACGACGGATGAGGTGTTTTTTTTAATCAACGTAATCTGCTGCCTCCCCTTCAGCGTCTCAAGGCGGATGTACAACATTGGAGGACTCTTCCTCTTACGCTTCTGGGAAGAGCAGCTCTTTATAAAATGATGGCGCTCCCTCGCTTCCTTTATGCGTTGCAGAATACACTACATTTAGTCCCAGCTCAGTATTTTAATTGTTGAGTCCTAAGTCCGCAACCTTTTGTGGAACAATGGCACACCTCGAATTGCCTATGCCAAGCTTATTAGGAGCTGGTATGATGGCGGCATTGCTTTACCGTCCATCAGACCCTATTACTGGGCTTCACAACTTATTGTCCTTAATCACTGGACGCATCGGCCAGTTGATGACCCAGCATATCGGATGGATAGGCATAATATGCTACCTGGTACGTATTTAAGGGCACTGTACGGAGGGTCGAAACTAGAGCCCAAATTCACTCCGACCTCCACGACAGTATCCGTCTGGCATATCGCGAATGCAGCGCTGGGCTGAAAGGGTAAAATTACGCAGGTGACTCCATTACTTGACTCCTGTCGCCTGAGTGTACTCGGGCGGCAACCTGGGTTTGATAAATGAGATTTGATTGGCTTGTCCAGGGTGGGCGACTTATGGGTTAAGGGCGGTATGGTGTCTTTCAGTGATTTGCAGCGGCAATACCAATTACATGATGGAGAGACTTTTCGCTATCTACAGGTGCGAAGTGTATTGACCAAGGTGCTTCCTAGAGGTGAGGAACTGCTGGTGTCTTCCCCTTTGGAAGACAGGCTATTGGACGACTATCTCCCCAAGAAAGCCACATCTCTCACATATCGGAAAATTCTCAACAATTCACCTGACCCCCTTGACAAAGTCCGTACAAAGTGGTGTTCTGATGTGGGTGAGCTTTCCGACAAGGAGTGGAGGGAGGCTCTGGCGTCGCCCCGTGAGGTTGCAATTCGCTCCCGGTTCAAACTGATCCAACTCAAGCTATTGCTTAGGGCCTATTACACAAGCTCCGTATTGGTTAAAACGGGTCTTCTGGTATCTCCGTTATGTCCCCGTAGCTGTGGCCACGTAGGTACGTATTTGCACCAATGGTGGGACTGTCCGATTCTTCAAGGCTATTGGAGGGAAGTCATCGCTGCTATGTCTCAGACTTGCTGTAAAGAGGTGGAGGCCACCCCGAAGTTGTGTCTCTTGAACATTTGGGACGCCACTGATCTGTCTAGGCCAGAGCGGCTGTGGGTCACTTCGGGATGTATGGTTGCGAAACGCAACATCGCCAGAACCTGGAGGGGAGGGGTTGATTTGAAATGTGCTGATTGGGAGTCCGATATGGATTGGTGCATGCAGGCTGAGAGAGTGGTGTACGAAAGTAGAGGTTGCCCGGGTAAATGGATGAAAATTTGGGCCCCCTGGAACAAGAGCAGAGGCTGGCTGTGTGCTCCTTTTACTGACACCTCTCCGTTTGCTGTCGATAATGAAACATTGTAATTGTGCATCGCTAGATTATCTGCAAATAGGTATCCTTCAATCAAGCTCCATTCTAATATGCTTTTGGTAATGTTCATGATCATTTTGGTTGACCACTTTTCATTTATTGTACATTGTGTATTTTAATGGTGGTTTGTTTGGTATTTGGTTGATTTATGTGATGTCATTTGATTTGTTTTTTCAATAAATAGATTTTTTTTTTTTTTTTTTAAAGTAAGGGAAACAGGATGCCAAAACAAGTTGTGTATCCACTGTCTGGTTTCTGGCAAACCCTACTTTTGTTCCACCAGACTTCTGCCTGGCTTTTCTTGTGGGTACAGTGGCTGCCTCAAACTGGAATTTAGTGTCATATGAAGGACGACTCTAGGATTATCACAGTACACTCCTTACATACACCCCCAGCCCTCAGAGACCTGTTTAGTGTGGCCTAAGACATTCATCATCAGGAAAATGTCCAAAGTGGGTAGGGCTGGCCCCAGGAACCCTGACCCCATTGGTCAGGGTGTGCGCATGAGACATTCCAAACCTCTAGTTTGTGCCAGGCATAAATGTGGCTCTCCTGAACCAGAGTTTGATCAGAAGAGTACTGAACCAGCTATCTACGACCTGTGAAGAGCCCTTAATGACTGGACCTGCTCCCTCTTGTACTAAGGATGAAGAAGTGGACTCCAAGAGTTATAAGACTGATCGCCTATTCAAGCTACAGGGATACAACAGGCTACAAGGGGTCTTTACTGCAACTGCCCAACTAACCAATGGCAAATGAACCTGGACTGGAGCCTACTGTGGGGCTTCGCCTGACATCCTGTAAGTTTTTAAGTGCATCCCTGAGGCCCTGTGAGGCTTTAGAAGTGTACTCCTGTAGTGAATTCGGACTTGAAGGACTAAGTCAGAAGGTAAAAATTTTGTCTGGGACGAAACTGGTTGGTGTATCTGGCACACACTCCATAGCTGTCAGTGTCAAATTGCCCATAGATCCCAGTCTACTACGACCATGGACTACCTTGGCACTTTGTGCTTCTTGGGCTACTCCTACTTAAAACTATAAAGATTCAAATCTCCGGTTACCCTGATTGGTTTCATTCAGTTTAGGATTTTTATAGCTTTGCATTTTGACTTTATTTCTGTTTTGGTAGTGTATAAATACTTTACACATTGCCCTAACTTAAGGCATTCTGCTCTGTGCCATGGCTACCAGGGGGCGGAGCTCAGCTGGTTAAATGACTGAGAGTTTACCCTGACAATGGTGTGATTATTCCTGGAGGTGGGTAGCCACCACCTGCACCCCCAAAATGATAATTTCTTACGGGGATCATATCCTGAATGTCCAGGATCTGCTGCGGCAAAGGAAAGGCTTAAACACCCCACCTGAGCCCCACTGATGGGGAACAGTTGGGATTTCAGCTCGTTGATGGTGAAACCCAATGATGTCAGGAGATCATCAGTCATCCAGAGGTGGTCTGCGACTGAATGCGGTAAGCTTGCCATTAGCAGCCAGTCAGAGGTATACGAATATATACATACTGCCAACCACTAAAGATGGGAAAAAACAACCACCATCACTTTGTGAACACTGGAAGAGCCAATGTAAAGCTGAAGGGCAGCACGGCACACTGAAAGTGTTCTTGGTCAACCTTGAAAGCCTGTGCTGACAGAATATGGGCCACAGTGAGCATTTTGAACCTGAAAGGCGTTCAGCGGGAGGAGGTCCAAAATATGCCCGAGAACTACGTCCTCCTTTGGTAAGAGGAAGTAATGCGAGTAACATCCTCCTCTCCTCCCAGAGTCAGGCACCAATTTTGCTTAGCTGACATTAACAGCTCCAAGGATCATGCTGTAGTGTGATTCTCCTTTAATAGTTCACACCCCAAATCAGTCATTTCTCCAAATAACCTGGAGTCACAGAAGGGCAGATCCAGTAAGGCCAACTGCACATCTCCTGAAAACAAGGTTGACTACATCTAAGCATGCCTCCTGAGCACAACACTGGTGTCAATAGCTCTGTGGATTCAGTCTGTAATATCCAAACCAGCTTGGAGTTCAAACTTGGCTGCATACTGACCGTTCTGTATAGTTTGGGCTAGTGATGCCCTGAGGTCCTTCAGGACAACGAGCAAAGTGTCGCTGGCTATCTCCCACAGCGCATGAGTGTACCTCCTCAGAAGATAGACTGCATTAATAGATATGAGTGCCAGGCTGGTCAAAAAAAACCAATCTCTTCCAAAAGCAACAATATTTTTTGAGTTCCTATACAGCCGGGTGGGCAGAAAAGATTTTGGATTCATCTTACTTGACGAGAAGTGGGCAATCAGGCATTCCGGTGTAGAGTGCTTGGTTAGGAATTCTGGGTCACTGTAACCAGTCAAGGTCACCTAGGTTCAGGTCAATTGACTGGTGGGCACAAGCAAGGCTTAGATCAAGTAGCCTGAAAGGTGTTAGTAAGGGCTTCATTAAATGGTAAAAATTGCTCATATGAACCCGACCCTGGTTGAAGAATGTAAATCAATACATTTGGTTTTATCTCTACAATGGCCAATTACAATAGTTCAGCTGCCCTCCAAACGACCACTGCAAATGAGAAACTTCCTTCAGTTGGTTGTCCAGGTGGAGAGTCTACCTCCATTTGAGGAGATATATCTAGTGAACATATAATGAATCCTCAGTATAGTAAGAGGAGAGACACCTGTCCCCTTTCTCATCATTGTCGACATCTTGAGGCACATTGGGTGCCTACATTACCAACTCTGAATCAGAACCAAAAAAATATAATCCTCAGCTGGTACCAGTATGAGGCAGAGGTACTGAATGGGAATCTGGCTATTTAACCATCATCTGCGCTTACATAATTTCACAGAGTGACATAGGCCTGGATCGGTCTGATGTGGGTTTGGGCTGAGAGTTCAATTTTACATCACCAATCAGCAAGTGTGGAGTCTTTATCGAAGTATACAAAAAAGTGATGGATAAAACGCTTTACTTAATCTCAGTCACTGGTAATTACTCAGGGCCACGTCCCAGTCCATCATTATCTTGCACACCATTTCACCTCAGTTTGAACCCAGCCAAATGCAAATCAGTCTGCGGGAGTTTGTATTGGATCTGGTACGGAGTGAACCAGCGTATACCTCACAATCAAAAGAGAAGTCAGTACCAACGTTGGTACAGTCTTTCAGGGGGCCAGTGGGGGTAAACTGTGGCAGATCTGCTGACCGAAGTCCTACCGGCGACACTTTCAGCTCTGTGGGGTCCGAAGGCGTGTTACAGAGAGCTGAAGCTGCACCACAGATCTGCAGTATGGCCACTTCGAAGGTCATATTGCTGCAGAGTTGACGATGGCCAGGACAAACTGCTGAATCGGTTCGGAATAAGGAGACATTCAGGAAGTGTGATCTTTAGCATGACACCCTCGCACCTTCGCGCTAGAATTAGAACAAGTAGTAGGATTGGGTCAAGTCCTGCTTGTGCTTGTATCTAGACTTCAATCTGGACTTACCCGACGACTATGACCTAGAAGTGGATTTCTTGTGGGAGGTGCTCGAGGCCAGGAACTCGAACGGGTCCACAACTTGGGACTGGACCTTTGCTTTGACTGCAACCCTTGTCTTGTGCTCCATGATGCAGTTTTCCCTTTTGGTCTCAAATCGCCTTGGGGTGCATGAGGGATACTTGCCCTGCTCAGAGCCCAAGTACCAGAGACTCACCTTGAGTTGGTCTATAACAGACATTTATCTCAGCATGTTTTGAATCCTGTTTTTAGAGGGAATATTGTTCCCTTAGAAAAGTTTTGGAGTCAAGTTGAAAGCCAACACATTTCCGAGCACAGCTCTGAATCCGAATGAAAAGAACGGACATCAGCATGCCGGGGTGGCACGAATATGCAGCTCTTCTCAGTAACTTTCGGGACAATAAAGTCACTGTGGAGCCACACAGCGCCACCTAATGGGGTACAGGAGCTTTGCTGGCGAAATCTCAAGAGCTAGTCTGGCATCTGGGAATTTTCCCTTTCTATTGCAGAAGCTCATAAAGGCACTGGAGATAGGTTCAGGGAGTGCTTTGATTCTTTTTTAGGATGCACCCAGTGCAAGCAAGTTCAAGCCACCAAATCCAATCATTTGCCCAGCAGATTATGGCTCTCCATATCTCCATGCTTTCATACACACTTTAATGCCTATACTGAGCTGCTGAAAGATAAGATGTTGGACAGAAACACATTCTTGCGCCACTATGGAAAGTACTCTAACTTGTACTGTAAGGTGGTCTGTACCGGAGACTCCTACATTACCTGGGGGACTGCCTTGGTGACTCTGCTCTTTCAAATGAAATCCAAAACATAGTTTTTCTATTCACATCCTTGCCTTCCCTTCCTCCTCTACCTAAACCATTCTGGGTTTTCTACACTTCTCTGTATTTCTTACACTCTTGCACCAGATGCTTCACCTGTGACTTATTTTTGTTTGGAAACTCACATTTCTAAACTGGTGCAAGCTGATTTTCAGCTAGCCTTTCCAAAAATGATTTAGTCTTTCTTAGTTATGTCAGATTTTCGTTTGCTGTACAGCTGCATTCAAGTTTTCACTCTCCCTTTCAAATTCGAAGTCGGACACTTTTTTATATTACCATGATTTCTTTTAATACAAATAATGCAATATAAACGATGAAACATCACCTTGACAACACTTGTTCATTTCACTCCACTCTCTTGTCCACTTCATCCCATTATATCTGGAGACAATTAGGGTGACCGGAGTTTCCAGGACTGCTAAGAATAGGGATATACCTTGCACTGCAATCCCTAAATAACACCATGTAAAATTTTCCACTCATGCCTTTTTCAACAGGCCACTACACAACGGCTTTGGCACTCTTCTAGTCATAATGAACAAGCTCTATTCCCTCCTATATTTTCTTAAGGCTCTAAAACGCATTCTTGTAATGGTCTATTTCAAGCTAATTCTTAGCGTTTTTGTTCTGCACCCTTTTTGAGGTCTGGCGTTAGCAAAGATCTTTTGAGTTTACTAAAATTATATGATGTACTCAAAGGAGCTTTGAGAGAACATTGCAGCAAGGCCCCTGAGGTGCAGCTGAGGGAGACGTGGTGACCCGGAGCAGAGATCCTGATTTGGGCGGTGAGTGGCCCTGGCGGAAGTAACAGACTCTTCTGTGGACCTGGGGTGCCCCGGTACCCATTGATACCTACCTGAATCCACACACACCGTTGAAGAGGAGGGGGGGGGTGCAGATCAGTGGAAGTTGACGCGTGCTCCCCCCCTCTGGGCCCGTTACTACCTGAGGCCCCGGGCGAGGACCAGGTGGCGCTGGGGGCCCCCCACGGAATCCCGGAATATTTATAGTGACACGCTACCACCCCGGCGAGCCACCCTGTCAAGTTGCCACCTTACAACGACGCTGCAAACCGGCCAGTTCACAGATAGCCCACGCTGAGTGTGGCCCTGATGGTCGCGAGCAGGACACATTACGACTGCACCGGGGGTGAAGCGCGGGGGATAATGGAAGCCGCCATCGACCCGGCCCGAGTCGCCGCGTCCCCAGATAGCGCCTAACTTGAACTATAAGTCGCATCACGCCTCCCTCCTCATCAGAATACTGGCCCTCAGGAAATCCCGGAGCCTGAATTCAGTGGCACCCACCTGTTGAAACTTGCCACCAGACAGTTAATCGGGAAAACAGACAGGCCGACGGGGAGGGACGCAGTTAAATTTCCCCTCCCTGGGCAGGCGGCGGCGAGTACCGACTCCGGATCCATACAGGGGCAATTCCCATCTCGCAATGGCCAGCGGCAGGGGACTCAAAACAACGGCCCAAAAGTCACTTGCAAAATTTGCATGGGGGAAAACTGGTGATGAATCTGACCCGGCTGCCAAGGGTGGGACGAATGACCCTCATCCCAAGACTTCTCAATCTGACCCTACCCTCCAAGATGTAATGGAGGCTATTGCGGGAGTCCGGTCATCTCTGGAGACCCGAATTGACACGGTCAACAGAGATCTCCCTCATCAGAGCGGACCTACGCAAAATGGATGCCAGAGTAAAAGATGTGGAAGATGCCACAGTTATATTAGCGTCTGACACGGACCTCCTTAAGCAACAAGTAGCCCGGCTCCAAGACCAGCAGGTGAAGATGGAAAGCCAGCTTGATGATTATGAAGGACGGGCGCGTAGAAACAACATACGCATACTGGGAGTCCCGGAGCGAGCGGAGGTACCCGCGACGGACCTCTTTGTGGAAGACCTGGTGACAAAGAGGCTCCAGCCGAAACGCCTGTCAGATTATTTCTCTATTGAACGAGCCCATCGAGTCCCTGGGGGACGGCCCAAACCTGGAGCTCCCCCGAGACCTATCATTGCGAGAGCCTTCAATTTCCGGGACGGCGATGTGATCCTCCAAACGGCTCGAGCCAAACCGCCCTTACAAATAGATAACGGCACCGTCACATTCTTCCCGGACTTCACGACCAAAGTGCAGGCCCAACGACGCAGCTTTCAGGCGGTGAAGAAGGAGCTACGTGACAAGGAAATCAAGTACTCTATGCTCTTCCCAGCCAAACTCCGGGTTGAGTCGGAGGGAAAGATCTGGTTCTTTTCATCCCCGGAGGAAACCTGGGACTGGCTTGAGGGATGGCGAAGGGTGGGACATCGGAACAATGGCAAACACGACAAGAACAAGAACGACCCACCGACCAACGGAGCAGATAATCGTGGGGAGAACACCCTGGTTCCGAAGGGGTGAGAGGGTAGGTGGCGGAGCACTGCTCCATGTAACAACCACAGAGACACTTGGGACCTTTGAGCGCAACTGATGGCATGGGGGGATAAGGAGTGTAGGACTCGGATCCCTAGCTGACTAACAGATGGGAAATTATTAGAGTTAAAATTGAGCGCTATCACTGGTAACTTAGAGCATGTTTCAATGAAAATACTTGGTGTTCATCGGGGGGTCTTTCTGATGGCTGTGTAATATGTATCCATCCTTAAGTTACGGCGAGGGTGGGATGGCTGTACACCAGGCACCTGCGCATGGGAGGGAGGGCGACAGGCACTCTGCCTTGTTGGGGGGTGGGTAGTTTGAAATCCACTGGCAGGGGGGCAGGGCGGGGGGAGGGGGGACGGGTGGGAGGGCGAGTTGAGGTTTTTGTTTTTGTTAATTGTCATGTTGAAGCAAGAATCATAAAAGGCTTGGTAAATTGGTACAAATTGCAAGAGATGCCATTTGAACGGTATGCTGTACTTCAATCCCCCCATATTGGGAATTCGGCCCCTTTGGAACGTTTGTCGGTTCAGGCTGGCCTGGTCTCCTCCCACTCGGGGAAGGCTACCGATTGCGCCTCGTTGGAAACAACCCTATTCCACAATGTCTACTGTCACCGACATCAAATTGTCCGCCCTGACGTGGAATGTTAATGGACTAGGCAACAAGATAAAGAGGGGAGTTGTGTCACAGTATCTAAAGCGACAAGCACCAGATATAGTCCTGCTGCAAGAAACCCATCTAATAGGAAATAGTTGCAAGGCCCTTAGCAGGTGGGGCTATAAGTTACTAGTACACGCAGGGTTTACCTCTGGCTCAAGGGGGACAGGTATCCTAGTTCGCAAAGGCCTAGCTCTTGTACCCACACGTACCTGGGCGGACCCACAGGGTAGATTTGCGGTTTTGGAGGCCACCTGGGAGGGGAGAGTGTTGAAGGTCATCTCGGTGTATCTCCCCCCTGCGCTGGGGAAAGCAGCGCTATGCGACCTAGGTAAAATATTGGTGGGCTTGCCAGACGGTATCTTGATAATGGGAGGGGACTTTAACCTGACTATGGACGATGAAGTAGATAGATACCCCCAGCGACCGGCTACTAGACCAAACACTCTTATGGCGGAATTCACCCAGGCTATGGGTCTAGCGGACATATGGCGCTTACTGCAACCACAAATGACATATTATACCCACTATTCCAATGCGCATAAGAGCATGTCCCGCATAGATTATTTCCTTACATCTCTGACGGATGTCGGCCATTTCCAAAATCCCCGGGGGCTTCCACGTGGAATTTCGGATCATTCCCCGGTGTAGGTAGAACTTAGTTTCCGCCGCCCCAAACACCGTAGCTCCATAGTGATCAACCCAAGGCTCCTTAAGATACCTGACATAAGAGACCAACTGACTGAACAGACTGACCTCTATTTCACAGAAAATCTTGGGTCGGTGGACTCCGCGCAGACAATTTGGGAGGCATATAAAGCAGAGATTAAAGGCCATGCGCTAGCGTTAAAACTGGGTCATATTCGGCGCCACAACGAGCACATACATGCAATAGAGAGTGACCTACAACGACTAGAGTCGCTCAATAACTCCTCGCCCAGCGAAGACACAGCACATCGCCTCACCACTAAACATCATGAATATAAAGTCCTTGTGCAAGAAAAGGCGAGAGCGCGCTTATTGTCCACAAGAGACAGAGTGTATGAGATGGGGGAGAGAGCGGGTAAGATGCTGGCTTGGCTCGAGCGTCGGGAGAAGGCACACAGATGGGTGCCTGAATTATCCAACGACATGGGCGCGACAATATCTGACCCACAAGAAATTGCAGAAATGTTTGCCGATTTGGAGAAGGTGTATACACCATCTACCACCTACACGTCGGAAGAATCCCGGCAACTGCTGATGGACAGTAACCTACCCTCCCTGTCGGAAACGGACAAAGCTGACTTGGAGGCTGATAACACTGGTGAGGAGCTATGCACAGCTATATACAGTGTCCAATCAGGTAAAGCTTTTAGGACCCAACGGTATCCCGATAGAGTTCCTCAAGTCTGTGGCGGTAAAGATAGCTCCCCACCTTAATCTAATGTATACAGAGAGCCTGGAAGGGGGCATGCTGCCTCCGGATCAAAGGTTGGCAGCTATAGTAGTTATACGAAAACCCGGGAAGGCAGCGGAGCGCTGCGGGTCGTATAGACCAATTTCATTAATAAATGCGGAAGCCAAGATCCTGGCGAAATTACTGGCCATCCGCTTGAATGCCGTGTTACCCTCCCTGGTCCACGCGGATCAATCTGGGTTCGTCACGGGTAGAAATACTGCGCTGAATATTCATAGGGTACATAATGTGCTTGCGAGGCAACCCTACCTGGAGGAAGACGCAGTGATTATGTCCTTAGATGCCTCCATGGCCTTTGATTCAATGGAATGGCCGTACCTTTTCGAAGTACTCGCACACTTTGGATTTGGCCCCCGGTTCATAGCCTGGGTTCGCTTGCTATATACTGACCTGTGGGGACAGGTGCGAGTTAACAATCACACCTCAAGGGTATTCAGGCTACGCAGAGGAACTAGGCAGGGGTGCCCCTTATCCCCTCTGTTGTTCGCGCTGGTTCTTGAGCCGCTGGCGGCATGGATAAGGCGCGATGTCACTTTACGAGGGCTAAAATGGGACGGAGATACTGAAGATAGAATATCATTGTATGCTGATATCCTGGTTTATTTAGCCTCCCCAAACGCATCGATTCATTATCTACTCAATATCTTTGCCAATTTCGGAAAATGCCATAAACTGGGCAAAATCAATACTTTACGTTCTCCATGGCCCCACGCCTAGACTACCCAAGGGATGTAAGGTGGTAGTAACCAGGGAAGGTTTTACATACTTGGGGATCTTCATCACCCTGACCCCAAAATCTTTTATGAACACAATCTCGCTGCCCCCCTGCAGCGATTAAAGGAAGATGTTAGACACTGGAGGTCGCTGCCACTGTCGTTGTTGGGCCGTGCGGCCCTATTTAAAATGCTAGCATTACCAAGGTTCCTCTACGCACTTCAGAACTGCCCTTATTCGATCCCGGACACATATTTCGCTGGGGTGGAGGCGGAAGTCCGTACACTGTTATGGGATGGAGCGACACCACGAATAGCCCTAAGAAAATTGACGAAGAGCTGGTACGATGGAGGCATTGCACTCCCAGATCTACGCCTCTATTATTGGGCGTCGCAATTAGTGGCCACCAACCACTGGTTGTACGGTCCGCCATCTAACCCGGCATACCACCTAGAGAGATATCAGACTGGACGGGAGGGATATCTAGGAGCCTTATATACCAAACCCCGGAAGGGACGATATCTCGGTCCAATGGCTCAAACCATTGCAGTCTGGTAGAAAGCTAACAAACGATTGGGTTGGCAGGGAAAGTTGACAATAGCTACGCCTCTGTGGTCATCCCAACAACTGGGATTATTATGCCATCAAGTAGGGTTCGACAAATGGGATACGATGGGGATCTCCACGATCGGGGACCTTCTAAACAAAGGGAAACTACTTACATTCAAAGAACTGCAAGTAAAACATGAACTGGCGCCCACCGAGATTTTCCGCTATCTACAAATCCGACACTCGCTTCAAACGGCTCTACCAGATCTGGCTAATGTCCCGGACTCGTCCCCCCTAGAGGACCGACTTCTAGCTGAACCCCTCCTTGTTAAGGCCGTCTCCCTTACCTATCGCAAGCTATGTAATAACATGCCAGACCCCCTCCTTACTCTTAGAGACAGATGGCAATCCGACATAGGACAACTCGAGGACGAGGACTGGCAGACGGCCCTAATGTCCCCCAGGGAAGCGGCTATAAATCAACGTTTTAAACTGATTCAATTGAAGATTCTACACAGGACATACCTCACCGGAGTGACATTGGCCAAGATAGGGACCCGGCAGGACGCGCTCTGCCTACGGGGCTGTAACTCTATTGCTACATTTTATCACATTTTATGGGACTGCCCCTACATACGACACATTTGGGAGCGAGCAACAGATCAAATGCAAGAGGCACTGGGCAAACCACTAGTACTGAAACCCCCATTGTGAATCCTAAACATTTGGGACGCAAATGATCTTACAGACACAGAACAGCATTTCACCACCCTGGGATATACCCTGGTAAAGAGAGCTATTGCTATAAAATGGGGGGCTGCGGACAGGCCGTTGCTGACTGGTTGGGTGGCGGCAATGGACAAATGCATGATCGCTGAAAAAGAAATCTACAAACTCAGAGGTTGCCCTAAGAAATGGGATAGAAAATGGGGTGCCTGGAATGCTCATCGGGGAGTACTATGCATTTCACCGACTGAAGAACTTGAAATGACACGAAAGAAATTCATAAAATTGTAACATCTGAATGTATTGCAACACATCCTACAGCATTTTTCCGTTAAATGACGAACTGTATATAACGATTTTACACATGGCAAATGTTTTAATTTTCAATAAAAAAATTTAAACAAAAAAAGAAAAAGGAGCTTTGAGGCAGCCCTCTTCATCCACTGGTCTGCTGTAGCAGCATTGACATTTTTTTCTGCTTAAGTTAACATCCAAAACACACAAGATGATGGACGGAATGCTGCACATTGGCAAACATTCACCCCCAGTCACAGATCTGGGTTTAATCCATCGTTATTTTGCTTCACCACGCCACCCCAGTTCAGACATAGCCATATGCAAATCAGTCTTGACCCTGTGCCTCATGGGAACAGTCCAGACCGAACTGCCAAGCCATGTCTTTCCTGGACCGGAATCAAGCATCCTAGGACCGGTTTCAGGCTATCAGCCTTCATCAGCCTTCATCAGCCAGGATCGTTATTTTGCTTCACCACTGGGGTGGCGTGGTGAAGCAAAATAACGATGGATTAAACCCAGATCTGTGACTGGGGGTGAATGTTTGCCAATGTGCAGCATTCCGTCCATCATCTTGTGTGTTTTGCATTTCGCCCTAAGTGGGAAGGGTATGCCCAGACGTGGGTCCCGTGCTCACTACGCCACTGGAGTCAAGCTATCCTGGCTGATGAAGGCTGATAGCCTGAAACCGGTACTAGGATGCTTGATTCCGGTCCAGGGAAGACATGGCTTGGCAGTTCGGTCTGGACTGTTCCCATGAGGCACAGGGTCAAGACTGATTTGCATATGGCTATGTCTGAACTGGGGTGGCGTGGTGAAGCAAAATAACCATGGATTAAACCCAGATCTGTGACTGGGGGTGAATGTTTGCCAATGTGCAGCATTCCGTCCATCATCTTGTGTGTTTTGCATTTCGGCCTAAGTGGGAAGGGTATGCCCAGACGTCGGTCCCGTGCTCACTACGCCACTGGAGTCAAGCTATCCTGGCTGATGAAGGCGGATAGCCTGAAACCGGTCCTAGGATGCTTGATTCCGGTCCAGGGAAGACATGGCTTGGCAGTTCGGTCTGGACTGTTCCCATGAGGCACAGGGTCAAGACTGATTTGCATATGGCTATGTCTGAACTGGGGTGGCGTGGTGAAGCAAAATAACGATGGATTAAACCCAGATCTGTGACTGGGGGTGAATGTTTGCCAATGTGCAGCATTCCGTCCATCATCTTGTGTGTTTTTTAAGTTAACATCCAGCACAGGGGAAGATGTCAGTCCACTTCAGCCATTGGCTAAATTCATTGTGAACAACAGCATTCTGCTCTTTCTTTCATAAGAAGTACAGCCGCACACAACGTAGGCCCCCTCAATGCATGGACTACAATGGCAATGTGTGCTTTTTAGACCAAAACCCCCAAAACAGTCCAACAAGAATGTTTTACAACAACCATGATAAATCAAAGCTGGCCAAACCAAAAGACTGGCAGTCAAAGTCAGACCTGTTGGTTTTGCCAATGTTTGCAGTTCTTTATGATACAGATTTGTCTTGGTTAATTTTTACAATATTCCTACCTTTTGAGGATTATGGATGTGTTTTATTAATGATAAAAGAAATAAAATGAACTACAGAGAAAATACCACGCTCAGCATGTTAGCTTTGAGTGCAATGGAAAGGCTTGAGATTTTTCTTTAAATGTAAATGTAAATGTAAATTCGTACTTGTAAAGCGCACTGCCACCCCAGCTGGGGCATCCTGGCGCTATACGCATACCGCTGTGGAACCCTTCCTGGCTATTCCCTGTGAAATGTCCACTCCTGGGCACCCCCAAGGTGAAGCCAGGCATCCCAGCGCTGGTGGGGCCGTTGTGGAGATTAAGCAAGCTATTGCCCAGAGTTGCAGAGTGGGACCCATGATTAGAATAGGCACCGAGGCGAGAATTATCACCGAGGCGAGAATTATCAGGTCCGAGGAAATTGAGCCCAAGACCCACCGAGGCGGGAATTGAACCCTGGTCCCGGGCCAGATCTCTGCATCAGGGTCTGCCGCTCTAACCATTGAGCCACACTTCTCCACACGATAAATCATCCCAAAACTGGAAGTGCTGGGCGGCCTAAGTTAGGATCAGGGTTTGGTTATTCCAGCTGCTCTGGCTAAAAACAGCACCCAAAACTGGTTTAGAGTCCTTTAGGTATTGGAGTACTTTGGCCCTTCAGCTTTCCGGCATCTTATCTTCCAGCGATCTTCAAGGTATATGCAAGGTGACTGACAGTCAACATGCCCAATATCAGACTAGCACTAAATGTAGGGGAAGTAGGTCATTTGCCTTGCTTTATCGGTCTACTGCATCACATGATAACCATTTCAGACTGAATCTGTGACAGTCCCTAAAATGCTGGATGTACCTTGCAAGGCCTGCTCATGGTTCAGTTGCTCCTATTGTGCGCACAGAACCAGGCGTGACTTACAGGTACCCCACCCAGTAGAATACCGCCTCAGACTCTTTCGTGAGTCCTACAATTATGTATATGAATACAGCAGTCACAAAGACACTGTGGACAAGATTTTTATTCCAGCATAGTGAGTGCCAAATGAAATCTTATGAGCAATTCTCTACAGTCAACTCGAGAAACAGTCTTACTGATAAGACCCAGTGGTGCAATTTCCAAGTGATATGGACAGAGGTGTAATATGGACATATTATAGTCACCGACATCGATCAACTGGTCAGATGATTGGTAGACTTTTAGGAAAACAGATGTACAATCCTCAAGCAACTTACTTTTAAATATCTAGTGATTTCCTTTGAAAAAGCTCTGCCACTTTTAACACAGGTATTGTCAAAATGTCAAAGATGTGCAGGAAAACGATATTCCTGACTACCTGAAGCAAATCACTTGAGAAGTGGTTGTAACAATAATTAGTGGTTCAGGGGGGGATCAGAAAGATCGAGGGCAAGGCAAGGAGAAAGATTATTAGGTGGAGGAGCCAGCAAGAGGCACATATCGGGTCTGACCCATGAGGGGATGAGGCACTAGCAAAATGAATGGTTCACACACTTCCCAGGCTAAAATAGAGTACACAATAAACACAACACTATATAATAATTAATTACTGATCCTTACTTTTCTGTTGTGGTACCAAATAAAATATCAACTCGAATTAATGTGAAACAAACTGTTTAAATAAAAAGTTGTGGAATAAAAATTAATGAAGACCTGGTAATAACCGATGTTTCTTCAATACTTCGCTTCCTTCCCATTTCATACAAACAGATGTAACAAAAACTGATCTTGAGAAGACCTACATCTCAACATGCTAAACAAATAAAAGGTATTCACGGTAATTATGATTTCAGTCCACTGCTCCCTTCATTAGGACTTTTGAAAATGTCCTGCCTTGCAAGAAGGATTGCAAACTGACTCTTTAAATGAGCACTAAATAGGTTTAGCTTTAGTGATTTATTGCATTACCATACGTATCATTTTGTGTGTGCACTATGCTTGCGTGTGCCTACTCAATGGAACAAACATTTAATTTTTTCATTTTAGTTAGGGTGGGGAGAACCAGAACAGCAATTGAGAGCAACACAAAAGAAAACTGCAGTGCTTAAAAAGCAATAAGTGGAAGCAGCGATGCCAGCCATTCAAAGAGATTGTAAAAAGGCAATGCTCCATGGGAGGGACAATCACAAAATTGACAAGCTGGGACACTAATAAGAAGCAGGCAAACGAGAGTGACAAGGAAGGTCAACCAATGGTAAGCAATGGGCAGCTTCCAAGCCCCTCTGTGTTCTTGGTAAGCCACAATTTGTCTTTCCACAGACAGCACACACGCTGTCTAGTAGATTAGACATAAAAATTGTATCACTTTAATAGATACAGGTCATAAAAAATCAAGAGCAAAAATAAATCATTTGCTCTTATACAGATAAGCCAACATGAACAAAGGATAACTTGTAGGGAAGCAAATTTAATAACAGTTGTGATGGGCAGAACATGAATGCTGCCCTAATCCACTGTATAACAAGGAAAAAGAAGCAGGTGCGGTGTAGGCAACCATCTGGGAAGGGAGAGCAAGACACCTAAGAAAGACAACATTCTGTGCTGAAATCTTTTTCTCATTGCTTAAAAGGATTTGGTTTATAATTGAAACAAATAAATGCAGAGTAAGGATGATTAACGCATTAGATAATTGTGAAGTCTATAAATCTGCCCAGGTTTGTCAAAATACAATCTCATCATCTATTTTAATAGTACTAATTAGGGGGAACATTTTATCATCCTGTAACTTACATCTTGTCGGGAAAGAATCATATGTATATGGCCTTACCTTTGACAATTTTTTTCGCACAAGCATTGTAAACATTTTCTTGGGTTGTGTTGGACTGGAACACATGATCATAAACATATGGTTTGGACTGAAATTAAAAAAGAAAACAGCATTTTTAGATGAAGCCATCTTTTAAGTTCACAACATTAACATTTTACATGTACAAAAAATAAAGAAAATTCATAAAATAAGAATTTTTGCAACACACTTCAGATATAGTGAACACTAGGCTCCTCACATAGGATGTTCCCATTCCAGTATGGAATGGAAAATAGATTACATTACTACACGCTGTGGTTTTCATACAACTTTAATCATGATGGCAGATTGGGTCTTTTTTTCTGTTTGGGTCTGGAGATGTACTATTGTCAAAATAAATGCTGAGCTCAAGTGTACGACAATGTGCTCATGCTCTCTATGCTAATGTAGGCTCAAAGTTTTCATCCAGGTGTGATTGGACAGGTTCCTGCCATCCTCATCTTAGTGGGTGTCGCACCTACCTAAGCAGTTCTTGGATTCGTTTGCTATTTACTTTGAGGGGAAAAGTTTACGACCTGCATTCCTATTTCGGAGCCAAAGCAACCCCTCCACTGGCATGACTCAGGTAAGTAAAAAAAACAAAACTAAGTAGGTAATTTAACGTCTCTTTACTGTTCAGCTGTCCCCCATACTAGACGACTGGAATATAGCCTTGTAGCACACCGTAACGGGCAATACTGGCCCCAGCTTTAAAAATAAGGTCTGTCCAGTCATCATCGTTCTTATTGTTCGTTCGTATCATAGGATCTCCATAAGTCACTTCTATCCTGATAGCGCTACAGGTCTGTTTCAAAGTCTATCTCTCCACTGTATTTCCTCAGTATGTGTAGGTCTGGCAACATCTTTCTCAGACTCTCTATTCCCTCACCATCTCAGCAGCTTTCTACAAGCCATTTATTTCTCTATTCTATCTCTCCCTTTTATTTCAATTCATATTACTTTCTTTACCTACTTGGGGCTCACAGTGGCATATGAACTCTCACCTGCAGGTGCATGCGGGGGCATTCTGGGGTGAGTTAGGTCCCTCGTGTGGCATTTCTGAAGTGCTACATGCACATAGGATTTCCCACTAGGCCTACACCATATCTTCAACACCATATCTTTAAGCACACGATTAATTAAGCACATCATAACTTTTCCAGTCCAAGATGAGAGGTTTATACTTCCTGCTTCTGCTTTCAGATCAGATCCTGTTCCTGTATTCTATAAAGGGATTCATTTCAAGTCTAGGTTGAGTCGTGATTGTCTGGTTGCCTGCCCGCTCGACTCATTTGGAGCTCCCGTGTTTCTGTTAACCTCATATTGGTTTTCTCTTTGCTGCTTGGCCTGGGCAGTAGGAAACTTTTTCTGGACTTAAGTTTTTCCCTTTCTGCTGCGAATTATTTAAGAAGTAATTTGAGACTACCAGTGTAATCTTGGAGTCAGGTGTTGTTGCTAGGGATAAAATGCTGTTTTTACTCCTGGAAAAGGTCTCTCAAACGTAGCCAAGATGATCTGCTCTTGACCGGTTGCAATGCCACCAAAATCTAAAGCTTGACCAAACCCAAAACCTATTAACAGCTATAAATAAATTAGGCCCCCCTCCAAGTCCAAAGTTTAACCTTAGAAATTTTATTTTTATGCCACTTTATAGCCATTTTGCAACAAGGGTCCTTGGATCTTTCTTTGGCTGGCTTGGTTGAGCTAAAATCTTATGGAAACCCTTAAGAGCTGAAACAGTTTTGGACACTTGTTCAAACCACTTTACTACCAAAGCGCCTATTTACACCAGGGATGGGGTCAGGGTGCGGTTCATAGTTGGTAATACAACCAGAACTGCCTTGGCTTGGGCTATGCTGTTAGTTTCTGAAGCAAGTCCACTCCTAGACAACTTCCCAACTTTTTTGATGGAATTCAAGAAAATATTTGAATCGTCAACATCGGAAATACTAGGCTCAAGAAGGGATTTTGGAGGTAAATCAAAAGATCTTGGGATCTTCACACCTATATTTTCAGGTTTGAGGCCTGGACCAAGGAAATCTATAGGCCTGATTCAGCTCTAGTCACCATGTTCCGTAAAGGACTGAAAGAAGAGTTAAAAGATGCACTCTCAAGAATCATCCAAACAGTGGCCTTTCAATGTCTCTCCAACTGACCATCCAAACTGATAGCCGCATGCAGGTGAGAAGGATGGAGGTTTTCCACAAACCTGCGTTCAAGGCCATGTTCAAAGCCCCTGACTGCGAGAAAGAACCAATAACTACAAGATAGCTTCATAAGCGGTCCCTTGACTGCAGAAGAAAGATCTAGAAGACATAAATTGGGCTTGTGCCTATACTGTGGTCAAAGTTCAGTCCCATTCGTCCTTCTCGTCAAACCCAGGACTCGGAAAACTAAAAGGCTTGTCCCTGGTACAGGAAATAGAGATGAGATCAAATGAGAAGACCCTGCTCTAAGCCTCAAACTTTTCTGGGTTTGTTCTGTTTCAAGGAGAACTTCAGGGCCAGCCTCATCGTTATTTAGTACCAGAACTTGTAGGCTCTCGAGTTTCAAATGTTTTTCATGGACATTCAATGGGCATCAGAATATCAGAACCCTGTTAAAAAGAAAAAGATCCTGATAGTAGTTAAAGCTGTAGGTGGAAATTTAAAGCCTCATGATTTGTTACTGAAGAGACACAGATCTTGCCACTCCGGCATTTCAGCAAATTTTGAAACAATTACGTTTGACTTCATTTGGTCTCCTCATTATACTATTATCCTAGGCATCAATCGGTTAGCTTGACATAATTAAGTCCCCTGCGGAGTGTTTTTATTTTTCGTTCCTGAGAAGGTCACCTCTGTCCTTCGGCCCTGCATAGACTATTGATGTCTTAATACAATTATGGTCAAAGATGGATAACCCTGGTCCCTAATTCCAACATTCTAAAAGCCGTTCAAAGCTTGGACTGACGAGGGGGGCGCTTAAGATGGGTGTGCTATCTAACTCGAATTAAGGCTGGTGACAAATTGAAGACAATCAGAACAAGCATTGGCATAGCCAATAGGTCTCGCTTTTGGGACCTTATAAGTATTTAGTTATGCAGCACAATATCCTTGGTGCAACAACATCAACTGTTGCATGGCTAAACACTTATAAGGTCCCAAAGGCGAGACCTATTGGCTATGCCAATGCTGGTTTAGGACTTGTGCCCTGCTAAAGGGGGACAGAAGGTGGAGGAGAAAGATGGGAAAACAGTGACGAATGAAGAAAGCAGTGATGCAAAAGAACCTACCCAGAGTCAGAGGCAGGGAGTGTCTGGTGGTGGGTAAACGAGATAGGAGGTGGAATCAAGAGTACGCAGCGTTGGTATTTGGCAACGCGACCTTCTACAGAGTTGACAGTGGACTTCTGAGCAAACCTTTGGGGCCCGGAACTTATTCTTCAAGTCCTGTCAGGATGAAAAGTGCAGCAGCATTGAAAATGGCCAAGAAGTTATCGGGGATAGAAGCTGTGACGTGCGTTGTGCAAACTGCAGATGGTCGCAGCGCCAAGTTCTGAAGGTGGGGCAGGGTGTGGTGTCATCGGTACACAGAGTGAGTGGCACAGGGCTTGAAGGGCGGCAGTGCAGAAGGGTCAAAGGGATGTGTGGGGGGGTCTCCAGGCCGAAGGTGACTGTGCAAATGATGCCGATAGCTGTAAGAAGATGTGCGGTAAGTAGATAAAGCTGAAGGTTTTTCTGGTATGCAGATGAGACAAAGGGCCGGCCAGAGGAGGCAGCACAATGTGTATATGTGTCCAAGGGCTGTGTGGTGAACAGATGAGTGGCGGCTGCGTAGTATGGGGAGTACACAAGCCAAAGTAAAAAGAGGGGAGCTTTCATTTAAACAATGGCTAAATACATTTGTGCCCTTAATTATTTCACACACATGTAAACAACGATGCTGCTCACTTTTCGGGTTACCTTCAATTTAACCCCCACTAACAAGTAAGCAACACACCCTGCAAAAGCCAATGCTCTCTTTTGAGCATCTTAAGCCAAACTTACCATGTCCCTCTGCCCCGGTGGTGGTGGCCGTGAGAGCTCCAGCGAATTGAGTGGGCCGCTTCTAAGAGCTGCGCGGCTGCTCCGGTGAGGCGCGAGAGCCCCGGGGTCCCGCCTCGGCTAGTCCCCGATCCTGCAGGAGCCACTCCTTCTATTAATGCTCACTACAGACGTGAGCCGGAGATGCACATGCGAGGGTGCTCTTCAGACACCTCGCCTTTGTGCCCGCCGAGCTATTTACAAGCCCGCAAAGTTCCCTGAGGTACCGAACCCCGTCTGTTGCACACGCACGCACGAGTGGAAGCAAATAAAAGAAATAAACAACATGTAGAAAGAAACAGCCCACTTAAAGCCCTGGGATGACCCCTACCTCCCTCGACAGCGGAGAATGAGGAGGAAGCTCTCAGCCCGACGGCGTTTCGGCCGGTACTGAACAGCTGAGGTGGCAGCAGCAGATGAGCGAAGGGAGGCCTCAGTGCATATCGGGGAGTGGGGGCTTGTTAAAAGCAGAGGCCACGTTTCGAGGCGGCCCAAGGCACCACTTTGAGGTTGGCCCAACACAAAAAGAATAATACACGGTCCCAGCGGTTAGCACGCCCCCTCATCCCTCGCACGGCAATGGTAAGGTGTGGTTTCGGAGGTAAAATGCTGCGCAATGGTTGAATGAACAAAGGTAGCAGAGTGGCTGCGCATCTTGCGCGTCAAGGCCGGCGTGAAAGATTTTTTTTAAAAATGGGGATTCTCGGTCTGAGCGGCCAAATGTGAGCGTAAATGAATACCGGAGCGCGGTATGCGTTATGCGCCACAGCAATAGGTAGCAGTGCACAGAGGACGAGCAGCATTTAACTTTCAAAGGTATTCCGGTAAAGCGGATCTGTCCACTTACATTGTTTTAGGGTATGTGGAAAGCCAGGAAACATGGGGGAGCTTGGCGATGCTAGGGAGATCAGAACAGAGGCTCGGGTACTGATGGGGTCTGGTAGGCTCCCCCGCACAGATTAAGTACGTTTAGGAGTATGTTCTTCAAATAATGCAAAATATAAATGCCTCAAAACGAACATTAAACAAGGCCCACCCTTCTGCCTTTTTCATCATGTGTCAGTCATGCGGAGCGCCAGAGCGGAGCTGCAGACTTACACTTACAGCGTAATGGCTCTGAGACGTGTCAAAGCAGCCAGGCTGCACTCCCACAGGAATACCAACGAGAGGGGCGAGAGCGAGCGCGGCAGCCTGCTCAGCTGACCAAACGCTCGTGCGTCATGGCCTTTTGCCGGCATGTGTTTACAATTATCGCGCCCGCGTCTGGGCACGATAATTGGAAACACATGTTTGCCGCGCGTACCCATCCCAAAAAGGCCAGCCACGACGCACGAGCGTTTTTGGGACTGCTTTTCAAACTCGCTTACTAAAAGTCTTCGCCTCTAAGCAGCGCTTGCGCGCTACTCGAGGCTCGACCTAAAAAGGGGGAGGAGGATCGGGCTAGGTTCACCCTCCTGTGTGATCAGAATACATCAAAAAGAATCCGTAGGCGACGGATCAAAAGAACCTAGCCAAGAAACAAGGGCGGGTTCACCAATTGGGGTGAAGGCCACCTCTACTGATAGAAAAGAAAAATGTATTTTCTTGTGTCCCCTCACTCACCCAGGGTTGCCCCTAGGTGACATGCTTCATCATTGGGGCCATCCCAAACATCTACTGATTGGGACGTGCTGCGACTTGCGGATTTACGTAGGAGCACTTACCTTGTGAGGCTATGTGTCCTGCAGTGTAGGGGGGAGTGGTGTAAGTGATGTTTTAAAAATTACCTAACTAGTGAGCTATTGTTTTATTCCTGCTCCTAGTTGGTAGGGATAACAAGCATTGGCATAGCCAATAGGTCTCGCTTTTGGGACCTTATAAGTATTTAGTTATGCAGCACAATATCCTTGGTGCAACAACATCAACTGTTGCATGGGTAAACACTTATAAGGTCCCAAAAGCGAGACCTATTGGCTATGCCAATGCTTGTTAATGCTTGTTTAAGGTGCAAGGTACATTGCAGTCGCTGCCGTGCCCTCACGTCCGCCCACTATTGCAGTAAATCGGCAGCTGTTATTCAAGGCCTGTGTCATCGTGTAATTATTCACCCATCATTTCCTGCATCCATTTGTAAAGACAGGGCATCTTCTTACATGAAAATACACAGATTGAGCTGCCTGTGAAATACATCTTTGCTAGCGACTCTCAGGCTTTAATCTTTGCAAACAGCCAGAAAAGGAGGGAACGGACAAGCAAGGTTTATACATAGTTTGACAAATGCTTTTGCAGGTGGGTCCAATTTAAGAACTGAATCCCCATTTCTTATTTGTTAGACAATATGCTGGCATCAAAAGAGTGACCAACTGCTTCTGTCTACCAAGGCAGGCTCTCAAAAGAAAAGCTGAATGTGTCTGGTTTCCATCACCTTTGGCATCCGCAGTGCATTTGCTGCTCATTGTCACAAATACCAGGTCAGACATAAATGTGCACTTTACAGAGCACTTTTCATCCAAGGAGCTCTTCAGAACATGGCAAACAAGGCTACAAGGCTTTTGAGGTGAAATAATTATGCTCTATGATGGATCTGAAATAAACCTACATGACATATGGCATGGAATAAAATAGCAACGTTTTAGATGTCTAATAGAATGGAGAGTTTATCTAATCGGACATATTTTTAAAGATATGAAAAAGCTGATGAAAAAGAGGTACCGTACAGGCACATGTTAAGTCTGGCTAGTGGTAACAAGATCTATTTGTAGATATTAATTAATGAAAAGGCCTTTCTCGGGACCAAATCCTAAAAGCAGCAACACCTCGTACTGGCTTTAAGGTCCGTTCTCACTGAGAACCTGATAAACAAGCAATGGCCGCGCGGCCGTGAAACTGACACGGCCGCGAAAGTGAAAGTAATCGCGAGGGAAGCCAGATGGCGAGGGAAGCCATATGGCGCCTGATCGCGCGTGAACGCAAGCTGGTCGCCAGCAAACTGCTGTTTGCACTTCCAAAACCCGCTTACTAAAACTCTCGCCAGAGCAACGCATGCGCTAGCTCAGGCAAGACCTAAAAAGGGGGTTAATAAAAGGGAAATGTAACTTATGTAATTATAATCCCTTGTATTATGTCAACATGTTTCAAGGTATCCCCTAAACCTTTTCTTCAGGACAACAAAGGGACCAGCCCTTTGTGTACCACTCCATGCCGGACCTATAATAAAGTGAAGTGAAAAATTATTAATGCACACCTATTGTGTGAGCATTGGGAAAAATATATACATACGGTTGATGCGGTCTGCCTTGGGACTGAATAGGTCGTATTGACGGAGGGTTGCTGAGCACAGGTTTCTACAGGCCCCTCCACCCAGACAGACCATGAGGAACACTTTTGCCAAAAAATAAGTTACTACGTGTTCAGAAGCAACCGTCCTGAAGAAAAGGTTTAGGGGATACCTTGAAACATGTTGACATAATACAAGGGATTATAATTACATAACAGTTACATTTCCCTTTTATTAACCCCCTTTATCCCTACCAACTAGGAGCAGGAATAAAACAATAGCTCACTAGTTAGGTAATTTTTAAAACATCACTTACACCACTCCCCCTACACTGCACGACACATAGCCTCACAAGGTAAGTGCTCCTACGTAAATCCGCAAGTCGCAGCACGCCCCAATCAGTAGATGTTTGGGATGGCCCCAATGATGAAGCATGTCACCTAGGGGCAACCCTGGGTGAGTGAGGGGACACAAGAAAAGAAATTTTTCTTTTCTACCAGTAGAGGTGGCCTTCACCCAAATTGGTGAACCCGCCCTTGTTTCTTGGCTAGGTTCTTTTGATCCGTCACCTACGGATTCTTTTTGATGTATTCCGTTGACAAATTGAAGACCACTTTCAGAACACCATTTGGGCATTACCAATAGCCAGTTATGCCATTCCGCTTTTGCAATGCACCAGTTGTCTTCCAGCAATTCATGAACACCATTATTTCTGACCTGATTCTTCAAACTATGATCGTCACCCTCAACAATATTTTCTAAAGGATCCTGAACACCACTAATTGCATGTCATAGAAATGTTACAACAGCTAAGTAAAAACAAGTTGGTGGCCAAAACTGAAATAAATGCCTATTTGATCAGAATTCCGTCGAACATCTGGGTTACGTCCTTTCCTCAGAAGATATCACAATTGGCTCACAGAAGGTAAAGGCAATTTTAGATTGGCCTATTCCTTATTCAATACAAGAGACACAGAGCTTTCTGGGCCTAGCAAATTATTACAGGCCGTTTATAAAAAACCTTCCCAAGATTATATCTACGATCACAGATTCAAGAATAACAAGGTATTGCAACAGAATCATCAAACCACCCTATCTTTTAAAAGAGTGAAGGACTAAGTTTGTCCAGGACCCCATTCTTCAACAATCAGACGTCAATAAACCATTCATCTTGGAAACCTAAGTTGATGACCAAGCAGTGGGTGCAGTTTTGATTCAAACAGGTTCCGAAGGGCAGGAACATCAGAGTGCTTACTACTCATGATAATTTACTCCACCTGAATTCAATTACGCAGTCCAAGAAAAAGAACTCCACGCAATTAAATCAGTCTTTATTGAATGGAAACATTTCCTTCTAGGTAGTCAATTGCGGGTCACGGTTCGCACAGATCAACAAAACCTACAAGTATTGAAACAAGAAGAGGGTCAGAATAGCAGTCAAGCTTGGTGGGCCCTTCCTTTCCACCAATATGATTTTTGTCTCACATATATACTTTGAACTGATAATACTGTTGTATACTCTCTGTCTCAAAGGTATCCTGAGCTAAAGAATATCAGCCTCTAAGAAAGGAAAGATCATTCCAACTCAGGCATTCACCTCCACTTAAACCTCTTCCATTATGGAACGGTTTCCTCAAACTCAGCTAATGGAGATTTAGGGCCTGATTTATATCTGCGGACGGGTTACTCTATCTCAACGGTGACGGATATTCCGTCCGCCAAAATATAAATCCCACTGGATATAATGGGATTTATATTTCGGCGGACAGGATATCCGTCACCGTTGTCACGGATTAACCTGTCCGCCACGATCTAAATCAGGCCAAAAATCCTTTTTGTGGCAAACCTTTATTCCTACAAGGACATTACAAAAGATAGTTCTAAAAACTGCGTCCAACTTCTTGATTTCCAGCCACAAGGGAAGAGGAATAACAGAAGAACGAGTTAGAAGAATATACTGGTGGTCATCTTTCCTTCAAGATGTGGCAGATATGTCAGCTCTTGTGAAAGGTGCACCCAGAATAAGAGTGAAACACAAAAGAAAGCGGTTTTATTGATGACACTATGAATACATACAATGCCTTCGGAAATCAACCCTACAGAATTTACTGTCGATCTACCTCCTTACAAAAAAAGGGTACTTTAATTATGGTCACAATAGACTTTTAAACAAAAATTGCACATTTCTCTGCATTACCTGAAATACAAATGGCTTCTGATATGGTTAATATATTCTACTCTGAAATTTTTAAACATGGATTGCCTTCGAAGAGACATCTCTGATAAGGGGTGTCAGTAAGTTTATAAATTCAGGAAATCCTTGTGTAATAAATTTTGAATTCAAAGAACATTTCCTCCAGCCTTTCACTCACAAGGAAATAGTCTAACTAAGAGACTGAATCAAACTTTAAAGAGTATTTAATATGCTACATTTCAGACTCCCAAGACAACTGGAAGGATATTTTGCACATGGATGATTTACCTATAATATTTCAATTTACCATCCTAATGGTTTTTCAATTTTTTTTGCCTTGACTGGTATTTACCCTCAAAATATTCCAGACACCTTAGAAACTGAAGATCCTGTACCTGCAGTGCAAGTCTTGATGGCAAGACAAACGGGTTTGAATAATTTTAATTCAGTCTTTAACCCTCTAAAAAAAAGAATTCAAGCCAATCAACATAGATGATCAGTGGTATCCCGTAAAACAGGAGACAAAGTATGGAACTCTTCTGCCAATTTACCTTGTTCCATTCATAAAATCCAAGCTCTGTCCAAAGTTATATGGTCCCTTTGAAATCTCCAAGATCATTAATCCTGTCACTTTAAGACTTAAGCTTCCGTCTTCCTGGAAGGTTCATCCTTCCTTCCATGCTTCCTAGTTGAAACCTTATCTTCAACGTTCACTTCAGGCTCTCTAGTCAAAAGGAAACCACCAGGACATTTGTGATTTACGGCATTTTAAAGGAATATTACAATCTCTCATTGATTGAAAGGGTTATCATCCTTGTGATTGTTTCTGGGAACCGGCTGAAATGGTTCATTCTCCCCTTTTGATCAAGCAATTCTTTCCCAAGTTTCCCAGTAAAGCATTTGCTCCTAAAGGGAGGCAGAATATATAGAAAATGTCCTTAGCTAATCGGGGCTTGCAGCAGCAAATGCCTACCCACCGAAACCTTGATCACATCAACCTGCTCTCTGGTTCCTGCGCAGCTCAGTCTCTGCTGAGGCACCTGTGGGACATTATGCGGAGCACTGTTTCAACCACGAGGCTTGGTTTCTTGGACTTAAGCACGCAGGGGACATTACAGGGCGAATCTGATCCTGTATGCAACATCTCTGAAACGCCGCATGCAAATAGGATTTCCCACTAGACCTATGGAGTCTCTGCAATGCCATAGGTAAATGTTTTTTTCATTTTCTATTATGTTAAAGCTATTCAGACTGAAGGTAATTTGGGGCACAAATCTCATTAATCATACAGTAACCTTTCCAATTCAAAATGTTTTTGTTTTAACTTACAGGTCACATCAACTTTGTACAGAGCGCCAGTCACTGATAACCTCCCCCATATACAACGTTTTTTAGCACCAGGTCAGCTTCCGCAGGTCACAAAACCCCAACATGACTCGCTAGAGGAATCTATCACAGAAGATGAAATATCAGACACCATTAAGCAGTTAGCGGCAGGTAAGTCTCCGGGCACTGATGGCTGGCCTTCGGAGTTTTACTCTACTTATTCTGAAAAACTTGTGCCCCAGTTACTGAATGTTTATAGGGACACTTATGAAAGAGGGGAACTCCCAGCATCCTTGCGAGAAGCACTGTTAGTAATACTGCCTAAACCGGGTAGGGATCCGCTGCAGATGGCATCATATCGACCCTTGTCCTTATTAAATGCAGACTATAAAATATTGGGGAAAGTGCTGGCCAATGGGCGACTAGAAACGGCATCCCTTCTGATACATGAGGATCAAAACAGCTTTATCCCGGGGAGGAGTACCGTATTGAACTTGCGCCGACTGTTCAGGCTGCTGGACTGGGCCCATGCAGAGATTGACACCCCCTGGTTAGCTGCCTTGGATATCGAAAAGGCATTAGACACCTTAGGGCGACAGTATCTGCTGGAAGTGCTGGGTAAATTTGCCACTGGGCCCAAATATTTGCGCTGGGTGCGTATATTATACACTAACCCGCAGGCAAGAGTAAGAACAGGTCGAGACATATCCCCACAGTTTGTTATAGAGCGAGGCACCAGACAGGGCTGCCCCCTGTCGCCTATACTATTTGCATTTCCTCTGGAGCCCTTAGCATGCAAACTGCGACAACGGGTGCTGGACTGGGGTATCCATGCAGATAGACAGTGGCATATAATGTCGCTATATGCGGACAATGCACTGGTCTACCTCCGGGGAGGAGGCACTGTACTACAGGATCTGATGGCGCTCCTGGATGCCCACGCTCAGGCCTCGGGCCTTCGGGTTAACTGGCCCAAGTCAGTAGTTTTGCCCATGAAAGCGATCCCACTGGATCAGAGACAGGCCATGCCTAGAACCCTGCTGGAATGGGCATTCGACACCTTCAAGTATCTGGGCGGGCAGATCCATCACTCTAGCACAGACGTCATAGATGGGAACCTCGGTAAGGCCGTATCCAGAGCGCGTGCAACGCTGCCGTTCTGGCGTGGTCTCCCCTTGTCCCCTATGGGAAGAGTGGCCATTGCTAAAATGCTTCTTCTCCAGAGGCTTCTTTACTTTTTTACTGCTCTCCCACACAGGCTGCCTCAGAGCATATTTAAAGAACTGGAGGTACTACTGGTGGCACTTATATGGGGAGGCCCTAGGTCTAGAGTGGCACTCCGTAACTGTACCTACCACTCACAGACGGGGAAGTGGGGGCACCAAACTACGAGCACTACTATGCTGCCGCACAGCTCCAGTGGCCAATGAGATGGCTAGCGAGTGCCCAGGTGACAGAGATGTCCAGCTGGGCAATGCCGTTAAGACGTACAGCCATAATAGAATGGCTATCGGGTTCCACCACTCCGATACAAAAGAAGCAGGGAAACCTGCTAATGACGGCTGCCAGACGTAGCTGGATACGATATGTGATGCCTAAGAGCCAAGCAAGACGATATGCACCTATGATACCACTAGAGATTCTACCGGGTTCATTTGCTTGCCATGACCGCCCGGAATTAGAGTCCTGGGCAGAGGTGGAACTGGATACCTGGGGCGACTTATTTGTGGATGCACAGCTACAGAGCCTGGAAGGGCTGATAGAGGACTTTGGTATCACACAGGGTACTTTCATGCTTTATGCGGTACTAGCGCGGCAATTCCACCAAACATGGGGGAACATTGAGACCGAACCAGACACATCACAGGTGCTGCAGACTTTGCTTACACATGGGAAGGGCAGACATGCGGCGACAGCGATATATAGCTCCCTTAGGCCTGGTCCTAGTCCCCTACTGGCAACGCTCCGCGCGCATTGGGATTCCGAGCTGTCAGCCACCATGAGTGATAAGCAGTGGGTGCAGTGTATAGGGTACCTCAAAATTATATCCACGAATGCTAGACTGAAATATACGCAGTTTATTTACACCATACTTAACACCACACAGACTGGCCCGCATGTACCCCACATCTGTCGACATATGCCCTCGCTGCTCAGGATCAGACGCAAAGTTCCTCCACATGGTGTGTGCATGCCCTTGCCTTGGGGCCTACTGAAACGAGATTGCGGTGACACTAGGGGAAGCAACCAACACTACAATTCCTGTGCAAGGCCTACACTTCTTACTTGGCATCACCAAGCGTACTGCAGCGCGGAAAAACCTCAATAGATTCCTTGACCTAGCTTTGGCATTACCAAAGAGGAGAATAGCTATGTCCTGGAAATCGAGCGCAGCTCCCAGCACACGCATTTGGCTATTGGATCTCCGCAAGGCATTGGTGGCGGAGCACACGACAAACACTCAAGGCACCCCCAGACCCTCCACAGACCAGCCCCATGCAATGGCAGGAATACTTGTCGTTTGTGGAAGGCAAATTGAATACACCTAGTTCCTCACAGGGATGAGATGGCTTCCTATGTCGGGCATTAGCAATAACATGCTAACATATAGCGGCGTGCGAGTCAGGCACCTCTCCAGGCATGACCTGGCTTAATTGGGCAAGACCTCCGGCTTTTGCGAGCACACAACAGCGCGATGCGCGCAACATCTCCCCCCCCCAACCCCTCCTCCTCTTCACTGTTCCAGCCGTCCTTAAAAAGTACACACATAAGCAGTCACCCTAGCTCATATATGACCCGAATCACATAGTACATATGGGATAGTTGAGATTGTATAGTTTGTGTTCATTGTGAATTGGTTGGTGTGAAAATATAGAGATAGAAAAAAGTCAGTTGGTTTATTTGCCTATTACAAAGTGGACAACATACATAGACATGTATAAAAAGTTAGATTCGGTTTTCTTTTAGGTCACCAACATGCAGCGCAGCCTGGTTCCCCACCTAGCGCCAAGTGTGTAAATGTCACTGTACTGTTTTGTATAATAAAGCTGGCAGATAGTATTATGCATAACCTGTGAAAAACCAATAAAGAAGATTTTAAAAAAACAAAAAACCTTTCAGATCACATCCTGTTGTTAAAAGCAAAACAACAGTCATGAACATTACCTGCGCCATCTTGTCTGGTGGAATTCTATGTGCACATAAGTTGCAGTCATTTTGATCTATCACAGCCATTTTGTACTCTGTTGGTCACCTTTGTTTCACCCTGCCCTTACTAGCATCCCTCTGACCGACCTGGTATGTGTGCTGGGGGCCATAAACTCTATTTGCCGCAACAAACCTCAGCGCCACTTGCTGCCACAAACTCGTTTTTCCTCTCATCTCTGTTTTCAGGCAAACCTTTGGACACTCTACCCCTCACTGCACCTAGTTACACAAACAGGTTCCAAACACCAAAAAGACTCTTGCAACATGATTTATTGCACTGCAAACAGCAAGACTTTTTGTTACCAACAATGGGACCTGTTTTTATCAACAGAACGGACTCTTAGATCTGGCCGGTCTCACATGTTTTAGACCCTGAAGCAAGGTCCAGCTGCAAGATAAGATTGTCTGTTTGACCTGGGTGGGAAGAGAATTACTGTTGGGCTTGTGTGACAACCTGCCCGGGCGGGACCCCAAGCTTGTGTAACCATGTTGACAAAACAAATGCATTGTGTCAAACCTGTATAAAAGGAAGAGCCAAAGGAGTATCAGCAGAACACTTCCCTCAGACATCCCGGTGTCTGCAGTTGACGTGATCTCCTCATGAGAAATAAACCTTTTTCTTGTCTTCCAGTTTCCAGCGCTTGCCTCATTATTTTGATAGCGAACCCAAAGTGAATTAGAGGTGGAACCCTGCACCGGGCAGCATTGAGGGTCTTAGAAGACTCGCTGCCTTTCACAAATTGGCGCCCAAAGGTAGGGGCCCATCAGCGACGCGTGGGTCCGGTAGAGAGGTCCTAACGACGGAGTTAACGACTAAACGATTGGGGTATACCTGCCTGAGAAGACCCTTGTCTGGCTGCCGATCGACTGAACTTCACCGGTTCCGAACGGATCTCTCTCGAGTGACCTGCGGTCCTGACTGGGACCTTAGAGGAACGCCGCATTGATTGTTGGAGTGAGAGGACAACCAGGCGCTGGAAGGGGAAGACGAAGAACTGTCCATACGGTCCGGGTAAGGTCGTGAAAAACGACTTAAATTGATTGATTGAATAGTTTGATTGAAATACTAGTATTCCTTTTTGATATTGAGTTATTTGCGACATTTCCCTGCTTGCAAACAACGAAGAATAGGAATATTCTCTCTCTTTGCAGGCAGCGAAGGACAGGTAGTGCAGACTTTTTGTCTAAATTGATTGATTGAGATATTCATTTTGACCGATAAATACGTCATGCCTGTTTTCTCTAGATTGTTTGATTGTAATTGTTTTGGACCCGACCGTTCGTTAGAGGTCAGTCAGCCGGCACCGCCGGAAGGCACCCTAACAAGGACATGTACGTAAAGTATGGATTAGCCACCGTAGCTTATAGCAAACTATGGCATAAATACACTAGGAAGGACCGGGTAAATCAGTGGCCACTGACGGGATCTTTCGATCCCGCTAAAATAGAAACGTTAGAATTAGCTCTCCACAAAAGAAAACTAGACCAGCCATGTTTGACAGTTTTGGTTTATGGCGAAAAGAGGCAGCTCAAAGAAAGAAAAGGGACGAAGCTAGACAAGATAAAGAAACGCGAAAATCAGCTTACCAAGCCTGTAAAAGATTAGAAAAAAACTAAAAGAAAAGGAAATCGATAAAAAGGAACAGGAATCAAAAATATCAGGTCAATGCCCTGTTAGAACGCCCTCGACTCTTTACCCCAAGTTACCAGCAAAACAAAGGGTAGATGATGATTTATTGTTAGGTCCCCCAATCATACATGCCACCCCCTTACGCCCCTACTCATCCCGTAGCACAACGCCAGGACCACAAAAGTATAGCCGGAGATGGCACGATCGCCTCAGTCTCCACCGCCTCTGCTCCCACCGAGTCACCCACACCAAATGCCTCATCAAAGGATACAGTAGTAGAGGTAGGATCAAAAGAAAAAGGAGCGCCCAGGGTCCCGCGATTAAGTAAAAATGAGCGCGCAGGCATTGATAAAATAGTTAAATCCCTCATAGATAGGAAGGAGACAGAAGAGTATGTAACTGACATATGCAACTCCTATGTTGAAAACCGCAAACGATACTTTATTGTACGTCTCTGTTACCACACTCTTACTGCATATGAAGAGAAGTACCAAGATGTAGGGCCCGAGCGGCTAGTGGCTCTCTATAGGAAGGTAGACACCGGAGATGAAGGCGACAACGATGTTACAGAACTCTTTTCATCCACACTGGAGGTATTCCGTCACCTCGTGGAACAAGGACGGATAGATAAGGACAGGACATCTAAGATAGCAGGACCCCCGGTGGAAAAACCAGATAGCATGATGCTGATAAAAGAAGCTGCCCCTTATTGGGTACCTCCTAGAGGACAAGGGACTCATGACGATATGAACCATCAAGACGCTAGAGGAAGGGTGGTCTACAATTGGGTGTATCAAACATGGGACAGACAGGACATTTTGACGTTCCGTAAATCTTTACCGGATTTACGAAAGAACCCCACCACCTTTTACACCGAGCTAGGTACCGCTCTGGGATCAACAATAATGACACTTGCCGACATAGACTTGTTCTTCGGGTTATGTTTGCCAGCAGATGTGTGGAAACAGATTAGGAAAATAGACCATACCGAACTGCTTGGTCATACCTGGGAACAACTCAACACATTAGATAAACAGCGGAACCCTGGTCAAAAACCGGTTAAAGCAATATTGGACCTCCCTGACAAAATAGTGCAGAAAGTGAAAACGCTGATCCCAGAGAAAAAGATAGACTGGTCCATAGTAACCGCATGCCGCCAGAAACCACAAGAGGATGTCTCAGAGTATTTCTCCAGATTTGAAACGGTGTTCTCCGATTACAGTGGACAAGACATGTCCACCGCAACCGGACACCACTTATTTGTGCAGAACTATGTCAAAGGACTACTGCCAGATGTATCTCAGAAATTACAAGCCAGCGAAAGTAGTTGGGCAGCATCTAAACCGGCGGCCATTCTCCAAATGGCCCAGTACTATGAGCATCAGAAAAACGAAAATGACAGGGCTACAGAAAGGAAAAAGAAGGACTTGAAGGAAAGGGTAATGGTAGCACAACTCCAGGGGGCGAATACAGGAAGGGAGCAATATAGGGGAGGATACCAGCAGAATACCCCTAGAGTACAGCCACCTAGAAACAATTCATCGACATCATATGTAGGACGCCAAGACCTAGGACAGGATCAATGTGCATTTTGCAAAGAATATGGACACTGGAAAACCCAATGCCCGGCTTTGTTAGGAGCTGGTAGGGGCAGAGGGGCGAGGGAAATAGCAAGTGGACAGAGAGGAAGAGGACGTGGGAGAGGGTACGCGAGTGAAGCAAGCGAGGAAAGGCCAGGAAGAGTGAACACATTTGACCATACCAAACAGAATCAGTACCAACATACAGATTATGACAATACGTACGACTTTGCATAGGACAGCCAGGGGCAAGGGAGGGATCCAGTTGAGCTCTATGTTGATCAGCAAGGCCCTTATGTTACCGCTGAGGTCCTGGGCACAAAGTCGCCATTTCTGGTAGACACGGGAGCAACACGTAGTGCACTATCCAAACGACTGATTCCAAGGGCACCCTTGTCAGGCTCACATGTGACCTCAATAGGATTTGACGGTACGCCCTCCACCAACCCTTTGTCCCGACCGATATGTAGACGACATCCTTCTAGCAGCGGACACCATACCAATAGCCGTCACAGCCACCATCAAACTACTCCATTTTCTTGCTGAGAATGGTCACAAGGTCTCCCGAAAGAAATTGCAGTTCTGTAAATCACAAGTGACCTATTTGGGTCACCTTTTATCCAAAGAAGGGAGGAAACTCACGCCTGACAGGATCCAGACAATTCTAGACACCACTGTCCCCAAAGATCAGAAACAAGTCCGCTCTTTGATAGGTCTCACCTCATTTTGCCGACAGTGGTTACCGAACTTTAGCCTCATTGTCAAACCCCTTCTCTCCCTCCTAGCTAAAGACATCCCCTCACCTCTCCTCTGGACCCCGAATGCCAGTCAGCCTTTAAAGAACTACGCAATGCCCTTTGTCCAGCGCCTGTCCTAGGAACCCCGGATTACTCCAAACCATTCTTCCTCTACACGCACGAGAGGGAAGGATGTGCATTGTCTGTCCTAACACAATCAATTGGTCACAAACAACGCCCTTGTGCATATTTCTCTGCCACCCTCGATCCAGTAGCCAGAGCGCTGCCAGCGTGCCTGCGCGCTGTGGCAGCTGCAGCAGTATCGATACGCCAGAGCGAAGGAATAGTACTCTCCAATCCAGTCACTGTTTTAGTACCCCATGCAGTCGACACACTACTAAACCAGACCAAAACCCAACACTTGACTAGCGCCCGACTGACAGGATATGAGTTGACCCTGCTAGCACCGCACATTACCCTAAAGCGATGCACCACCCTCAATCCAGCCACACTGTTACCCCTACCCGAAAATGATCCTAGCGTGACTCCACTACACGACTGTGTGACACTAACCGATGAACAAACAAAGAGTAGAATAGATCTCAGAGACACCGCCTTTCTAGAACCAGATGGAGAACTATGGGTGGATGGTTCGTGCATCAAACTCCCAGACGGCACCACCTCAGCTGCATACGCTGTCACCACAGCCCGAACCGTTCTGGAAACAGCCCGTATTCCCCAACGTTCAGCCCAGGCTGCAGAACTCATTGCCCTCACACGAGCATGTATCTTAGCGACTGACACGACAGTTAACATATACACCGACAGCCAATATGCCTTCGGGGTGGTTCACCATTTTGGGATCTTATGGAAAGAAAGAGGGTTCCTGACTTCACACGGTACACCCATCCTGCATGGAGATTTAGTCTCCGCCTTGACGCAAGCAGTCCTCCTCCCCAAGAAGTTAGCAGTGATAAAATGCCAAGCACATAGGAAAGTGACTGATCTCATTGGACAGGGAAATGCACTAGCAGACGTTACTGCCCGAGCCACGGCAGGAGACAGAACTACGACACGAATGTATGTGACCAGGTCACAAGCTGAACGATGGACTGACGCTAGGACCACTGTAAGGGACATACAGACTACAAGCACACAAGACGAATTGACCGAGTGGGAAAAGGTGGGACTAAAAGACGAGGAAGATTGCTGGAGAACTAAAGACGGAAATAAATGGCTGTTACCCAATGCCTACCTCATCCCCATATTGACCATGGCACATTTACCAGCACACATAGGCTCCACCCCCATGATTGAACTAATCACCAGAGTATGGCATAACGTCAAGATAGCAGAATCTGCAAAACGCCTAGTACAACAATGTATAGTCTGCCTACAACACAACCCAGGGAAGGGGACAGTAGTACCACGGGGAGGGTTTGGAGTCCCTGACCACCCCTTTGAAATCCTTCAAATGGATTGCATTCAACTAGAGAGATGCCTTGGTCTAAAATATGTCCTGGTGGTTGTGTGCGCTTTTAGCCAAACACCGACTGACCCCGTATGAGGTGGTCTTCGGCAGGCCTATGAGCATCTGGCGGCACCAAGACCCACCTCCATTAACGATGTCCCGAACATATTAATGTTGGATTACTTGCATAAATTAACAAACGAGCTAACAATTATCCATCAACAGGTGCAGCAAGCCTTGCCTGACGTATCCAGGGGCCCGGGACATGAAATAAAGCCAGGCGACCATGTATTGATTCGCAACTTCCAAAGAACGAAGAATCTGGAGCCTAGGTGGACGGGCCCCTGGCAAGTCCTGATCACCACCCGAACTGCCCTCAGAGTGGAAGGAAAACAAAACTGGCTGCACGCTCAAAACGAGTCCCTCCAACCATGGCAACCTGTGAAGGGGTGGAGGTGCAAGAGGAAGTACTCGCGAGAGACCGACCAGCTCTGAGTTGCTACCCACAAGAAGACACCCTCGAACTATCAGAATTTCCCGACCCCACGGTGCCATCCAGAAAAGGGTACAACCTAAGATCGACGAAAGGAGGGAGCTCCAACGACCAGGCCACCAACTAAGTCAAGGTCTCAGATCGGTAGCACAGTCAAACAACGCTACCAGGAAAGCGCCAGACAAAAGTCTGTGGTCCCAACAGTTGTTGAGCTCCTCGAAGATGATGGAAGAAACTGAACACCTGCAAAAACACCGCAAAGACACCAAGACTGCTAACCTGCACAGCATAAAGACAATTGCACTTGTAGCCGCATTTCTCACCTGTCTCCTGCTAATGGTCGCACTCTGGATCATTGAAGAGAATGCACCTGCATACAGAACATTGTCACCCACCATGCAACCAACCACCAAGAAAGAACACTACCTGGTATCACTACCGCCACATCTCCGAGAACGACGCAAAGAATTCTGGAATAATTCTTTCGTGCAGATGTTGCACCAGCACAATCTTGCTACCAATGCTACCAACTGTTGGGTCTGTGGCCTGTTACCACATGCAATAATCCTAACAGAGCCACATTTTCCTACCTGAAGAAAAGAACTGCTGCAACACTGACTGTGGCCCTATCTGTGGCGAACGTCTCTGGCCTTGTCATTGAAGGCCGTGGGACTAAGAATGTGGGTCACAGCACCTGTAGCATTGTAAGGACTTTGAACACTGCCAACCCCCCAGCGCTTGTTGCATCACCCAATATGTACTTTGTTTGTGGAACCAAAGCCTACACCTGGCTCCCAAGAAACTGGGGGCACGTGCTACATCGCCTTTGTTTTGCCACCAACCTACACAGCCCCTGCAGAGCATCATCGAGAAAAGCGTTACATTGATCAAGCAGACTCTGCCTCATCACAGTTCCTCGACGCAGCCTGATAATTCACCTTCTGTCTATGAAGCAATCGAACATCTCCATAGACTATCTTCAGAAATTCATCAAGGATCAGAGACTTGGACAATTGGAAGTTGGCTTTGGGGCATCTTGAAGGAGTGGGGTTGGAAAATATCAATGATTCTCTTGGTCCCAGTATTGACAATATGTGGTTGTTGTTTGGGTATACACTGTATACCACCTTTGTGTTCTCTTTGCATAACTACCTTGCACCCTAAGACTATGGACACTCAGCTAACAAAAATGAGAGTAATGTATGATCAAGAGATACGGGACATTATGGAGATCGAAATAGACTGACAAGCTGGCTAGTTATGTTCAAAGGGGCCACTGTTAAAAGCAAAACAACAGTCATGAACATTACCTGCGCCATCTTGTCTGGTGGAATTCTATGTGCACATAAGTTGCAGTCATTTTGATCTATCACAGCCATTTTGTACTCTGTTGGTCACCTTTGTTTCACCCTGCCCTTACTAGCATCCCTCTGACCGACCTGGTATGTGTGCTGGGGGCTATAAACTCTATTGCCACAACAAACCTCAGCGCCACTTGCTGCCACAAACTCGTTTTCCTCTCATCTCTGTTTTCAGGCAAACCTTTGGATACTCTACCCCTCACTGCACCTAGTTACACAAACAGGTTCCAAAACCAAAAAGACTCTTGCAACATGATTTATTGCACTGCAAACAGCAAGACTTGTTGTTACCAACAATGGGACCTGTTTTTATCAACAGAACGGACTCTTAGATCTGGCCGGTCTCACATGTTTTAGACCCTGAAGCAAGGTCCAGCTGCAAGATAAGATTGTCTATTTGACCTGGGTGGGAAGAGAATTACTGTTGGGCTTGTGTGACAACCTGCCCGGGCGGGACCCCAAGCTTGTGTAACCATGTTGACAAAACAAATGCATTGTGTCAAACCTGTATAAAAGGAAGAGCCAAAGGAGTATCAGCAGAACACTTCCCTCAGACATCCCGGTGTCTGCAGTTGACGTGATCTCCTCTTGAGAAATAAACCTTTTTCTTGTCTTCCAGTTTCCAGCGCTTGCCTCATTATTTTGATAGCGAACCCAAAGTGAATTAGAGGTGGAACCCTGCACCGGGCAGCATTGAGGGTCTTAGAAGACTCGCTGCCTTTCACACTGTTTCTGCATTACATAAAAAGATCCATTTTGAGTCTAGATTGTGTCTTGCCTGGTTACCCGCTTGCTGGGACTCATTTGGAGTGGTCATGTTCCTCATTTTCCAGTAAACCTCATACTGCTTTTCTCCTTGCTGCTTGCCCTGCGTAATAGCAAGTTTTTCTTTTGGACACAAGTTTTTTCCTTCCTATTGCGAATTATTTCAGAGGCAAATTCAGACTACCAGTGTAACCCTGGAGTAAGGAATTGCTGCTGGAGGTAAAAGGGTATTTCTATGCACGAAGTAAGTCCTTCAACCATCGCTAAGAAGGAATGCTCTTGGCAAAATCAGCCAGTATAAAATGTCTAATTTATTAAAATACTAGTGAAACATTCTGTCCCTTCCTCCTCAAATAACAATGACTAAACTAAGACGTGTAAAACAGAATTTATCAGCTATGCCTATTATGGGATCAAAAGGTAGAAATATCAAAATTATTAAAACCATTATAGCAATGGGGTAAAAATAAATTGTTCAGTCAGGCCATGCAAATTCTATATTTCTAGAACTCCAATTTAAAGTATTACTCTGAAGATTTAAGCTCTCTTAGCACTATATTTTATACATCTATTATCAGCGAGTGCACGGAAAACAGTCTCACCCAAATGTGTCACAAGGAGTTTAAAATTACTAACCGAGTTCATCATTTAGCTATACATTGCACATTTAAGGCACTTATCAATGGGCGTCCTGTGTTATGCGTTGTCTGTTCTCACATAAGCATCTGTCCCAGCACACCCTAACAGCTGAATTAAACCGTCGTTTCTGCTGCTAACGAGCACCATTTAAACCTTGCACGCGATTTGTTACACACCAATTATTTTGCTTCAAATAATAATACAGAGTTTGCTTTTAAAGTTTCAATTATTTTATTTCCAGTTATACAGTATCTTCAGTCACTTAAAGCCAATATCTGGATGGGCTTCTGTAGATCTGCAAGAAGTGTTTTCCTTACAACTTTGATATTTAAAAGTAAGAAAGTCTGCCTAACCAATAACTCGTATATTGTAAGTTATTAAGCTTTGCTCGATTTTTTATTTGTTGAAACCGCGAATTTGTGGGCACATACGGATGCAGAGAAAGCAACGGTCCTCCAAGGACATACAGACCAAGAAGTATAGACATCCGTAGGCAAAAAGCAGCACAGCAGTTCCATTTAGCTGCCGAGCCCCAAGAGAAGAGCCCGAGGAAGTAAAGCAGGGAGGTGAGGAAGTAAAGCAGGGAGGTGATGAAGCTGCAGCGAGCGAGACTTCATCTCACCCAACTTGTTGCACTGCCATGAAATCTGGTGATATCCAGCCAGTGCTTGTACTGAAGTAGCTGACTTGATGAAGCTAGATGGCACGGGAGAGCTAAGCTGAGGTTTTAAGAGGACTGGTGATGCCAACAGCCGACAAAAGGCTGAAAAGGGTTTCTGGCCACTACCAGATGAAGTAGAAGCTTACCTGGAAAGCAACGCTAGACGGATGAATGCCTGCCTGACCTCTCCACATTATATGCAGAACCCAGGGGGCATGGGCAAGCTCTTTCATTTGTGTGTGAGAAAGTTGGAAAATATTATGAAAAATTTGCCACCAATAAAAGAATTTTATTAATATAAAAATTTGCCTCAAGGTTACCATAAAAATGCTTAATAAATAGACGTTAGGAACATGTGCCTTTATTAAACATGCAAAAGAGAAAATGCTGCTTATTCCTGCAGAAAGCTCTAATTTCTATCGTTCTCACACTGTTAGGCCTCACTTCTTTTATTCTTCTCTATCCCTTTAAGAATATAAATGCTTTAACAAAAGATGAATTAATGTTATAATTGAATTGTAGTAACTTACCTTTTTATGAATTGTGCTGTTTCCTGGAAATTGTATTTCTCTTATCCTCATACCATACAATTTCACTGTATTTAGATTGTTTCCTCTGCCACATATTTATAATGAACAAGATTATTTAATGACAGAAGATGCTTGCTGCAGCCTAAATTTCGTGATCTAACTAAGACATACCGGGTTTAAGTATTTCATTTCATAGAACAGCTTATTGTTACACGATGGGACACGAAGCAGCTAATCGAGTAGGCTTGCAAAAAGGTTCTCATGAGAATTTTCACAGATGTACCTTGTTGCAATAAGTTGCAGCCACATCTGAGTGACTTCATATCGACATGGACGTTTACCATGGGAATAGAGGACGAAGATGGCGAACCATCCGATATCTTCCTTCACTGGACGTTGACATATTCGCCTGTTTTTGCCACATGTTTAGAGGCTTTTCTATATAGTGCATGTTCCTAGCTAGAGAATAAAGGCATTCTATGCACTCCTACCATGCCATGCCCCTTAGCTAGCTCGAATTACCATAAGCTATTGCCAACTGTGATTTTCTTCAATTATCCTTGCTCTAAGTGAGGAGACTTTCTATCCCTAGGACAATCAAAGCTATTGCTGTGGTTCTTGCCTTCTACCAGTCTTAACGGTTGCTACTGCAGTTGTTGGGAGAACTCAGCTGAGTCAACTGAACTACCCTTTATGAGGAGTTCTACCCTTCATAGTTATCGGACTTTGCTCCAGAATTTACTTGCTCTTTTCCAGAAGTAACTCTTTATGGGTTCGCAATAGGATAGGATATGTAATTTAGTATAAAGTAAGGGACTAAATTCTGAATGGAACAAGCTGTTATTTTCCATGCTTGTTCTAACCAAACTTATTTTCAACGATTTATGTAATTGGATATATTTGACTAATCTGAATTAAACAACAAAAATACCGACTTATTTCTTAGAGAGAAAATAAAGTTTTGAAACTTCACCAAACTGCTCTTTTTTTGGCTGATCATCAAATGCAAATAATGACGACTATTTTGTGTGATGCTCCATTCTAATATGGTGGTAAAAATGTATCGACTTAGGAAGGCGCGGAAATTCTAAGTTCTCCAAGTAAGTTTTAAGGGGACTTCATACTTGTGGAAATTTGTAAACAATTTCCGTGCTTGCAAATGGTGTGCAGGAAGTTTGAGGCATAGCACCATTGATTTTTATAATTTTAACACCCCCTTCAAATAGCAAACTTCATTTAAGTGGGCAGGCCAGAGGAGCCATAGGCAAAGCATCAGTCACTGTGTGAGCAGCACTAAGTACAGTGCCTTTAATTCACATGTGATGAGTCGTATGCGTAATGCCAATCATTTCTGAGGAACTCCACAGAAATCATTTGTGTGTCAAGAGTTGCGGCCCTAGCAACATTCACGTGTGAAGAGTGATAGGGAAATCACAGATCACTTGTTATAATACCAGTCATTCGTGTGTACGAAGTCCAGGCACAGAACCGTGTGTGTGTGTGTGTGACTCCAGGCCAAAAAAACAAAACACATCTATTAATGTGGGAGAATCCCACTACATAATACTGTTCATGTGCGAAGAGCAGTAGGTAGAATATCCTCTTATGTAGGATGCTCTAGGGGCACTTTACAAAGTGTGATGGGCTCTAGCCATCACCATTCATTCATGCGCAAGGGAGCGGTAGGCAGAATACAATTGATGAATACATGTATGTAAAAGCCTTAGTTACAACATCACTTGCATGAGGAAATGGAAGCATGATAATCAGCCATGTGTGCGGACCACATGCATATAACGATTCATTTATTTCTGCAAGCATAACTATTCGTTCTCTTACCGCTCAGCACACGGACAGTCCCAAGCTTACACATCGCACTACTCAGTCACGTGCACTGAAGATCCGACGCAGTAGCACTGCCAGTTATTCTTGTGTATAGGCCCTAAAAACCATAAGCAAAGCACCAAAACGAAACGAGTGGAGACATCCACCTTTCCGCAGCACTGTTAGTTCCAGTAAGTTTTCCTAGCTGCAGACGTGTAGCATATTATTTTTGTCCCAGTGAAGAGAGGGTGGAAAGTGATGAACACTCCTCGGCAAATCCATGTTGATGCAAGTCCTGTCCAGCAGCAGCCGGCCAAACAAAAACAAGCATTGACAAAGCCACTAGGCCTGTCTTTCTTTTAAATTATTGCGGATTGCACACAGTATGTTAACATTACCTTTTCTCTTAAACACACACCATTTCAAACACAATGCTCTTAGATCAGTGGTCCCCAGCCTTTTGAGTAAAAAGAGCTACTTATAGTAAATGAAAATCATTGCATGCTATTAATATTATTAGTGTTATAATACTGACCATATCAGACAAGATCACATTACTGACCACCATGTCCAAGATTACCAGAAGCGATCCCCTCAGTGCATCAGGAGGGTGCCCAGTAGCGTAAAAAAGGCTTTGTCAATTGGGAATGCCTATACATAGGTAATGCACACCAGCCATAGCTCCAATGCTCCTGGCACAAAAGTAATCATATTAGTAATAAGTCTTCGTATATTATTCATCACTCAAATATCACCTTCTTCCACCTCACATCCCTCTTCTCTCACACTAACAGCTGTCCCATCCCTCCCCTCTTCTTCGTCCTCTCTTCAATCTCACATTCCTATCTCGCGATCATCCCTCTCACCAACTGCATACTAAATTGAGTTGATATGATTACAAATGAGAGAGGCCTAATAGCTTGCAAATCTTATACAATACACAATAATAATGGACAGTTATAATAGCACCAGCACTGCACCAAATAAAAGACAATATTCCCCCAAAAACCACTATAAAGAAAATCTGTAACATCAAAATAGAAGTGAAGGAACATTCCTCTCTTGGAGTACTTGTACAGCAAATGCTTTTTATCTAACAGATTGTCCACTTGCAACACAAGATTAAACAGCAATAAAAAAAAAAAAAGAGGGAGCAGGGGGGGAGAACCTATCAAACAACCTTTGTCGCATCCGTTTTAATTAACTTTGCTCGATTTTTGAATAACTGAATCAAAGTTAAACGCACACAAAAAAAGCAAAGCAAGTATCTTTTTTTTAAAGTCCTCAATGATTGTCATGCTTATTGTATCCTCCATCTTCCTTGTGCCCTAACGTGATTAAAATTATGTTGCCCGTTCCTCATTATATAGAATCCCAATACCACCTTTTGTTACAGAATATTTCTATACCAATACTGATTTCCTCTTTCACACTTCTACTTAAACAAGTGAACAGAGACCTCAGACCATTTATTATTGATTGCATATTCATATCCTGCATACAATAACCTTCCAACCTGGCTTCCTATCGTTCGCTAACCGATAACATTCATTTGTTGCCCTCCTCAATTCACTTCTTACATCTCTACTCTTCTTGATCACAATTTGGTTGCCTAATCATTTAACTTGCTTTAAATTGTAATAAAAATGGCTAAACTTAAAAAAAAAAAAATGTAAAACATTGTTAAAAAAAAGTAAGGTAGGCAGTGAATTTCCTGCACAAACATTTCCGACTCCCCTGCGGCTTTGGAAGGCAGGCCGGCGTCAATCGTACGCCTGCCCCCAATGTAACGAGGAGAAGGCCGATTTCTTTCGTGTAGTTTGGGATCAATCAATGGTTCTGTGATCAATGGATACTGGACCT